>PVKA01000524.1:153053-196517 GCA_004027165.1 Ctenomys sociabilis | reverse complement strand
CGAGTTCAAGCACCTAAGGTAGTTGAATGTCAATGGAGTGCCCACTTTTGACAGGTGTAGACAAAGGAAGGGTTGTAGAAAGAAAAAATCATGATGTGTGTGTATAGACAGTACAGTTGGGATAGATAACGCTGTGCTTCTACATAATTCTATGATAGGCAAGATCTGCATTAATGGTGGTTGGACAGGATATTATGTCGGCTTTTAGTGCTATGGTCATCCACTAGGTAAATAATTATTGAATTTTTGATAAAATTTCACCTATAAAAAAATCTGTACATATAATATCGTGTATGCACCTTGTACAATACCAAAACGTTATGAAAACAGTTTGCTATGTATTAATTCATCGACTCTGCATGGTTAAGGTGTTTTGAAACTGTCTGATTGACATTTGTATTTTAATAAAATAAAAATAAATGGAAAAAAAAAGTAACAAAGTATGTGAGTTTTCCTGAATCCTGCCTCCAGGGGGCCAGGACTTCATGCTTTCCAGGGCTAGTGAAGTTAGAGAAAATGTAGATTTAAGGATTTCCATGTGAAGACCACCTGTTGGTTTGATATTCATAGACTTCTGTTTTGAGAAGAAAAACAAAACAAACAAAAATATGGCATGGTAACTGTGAAGACAACTGTAACAGTCACAGTGTCTAAGTCAGTGGAATGGCAGAGTACACTCTAATTCAGTCACCTACTTACATCACAAATAAAATGGCAATCCCCTCTCTAATAGCAAGTGCTAAACAGTGCCTGTAGAGTTAGGAGATGCTCTAGACACTAACATTTTAAATACTTACGATGTGTTTGGTTTTTCTTTATTTCTGAATATAAAATGATACAAGAAACAACAGTCAGACAACAACCTTCTGTTTACTTCTGTTTAAAAGACTAAGATGCATAGAAATTTCCCCAAACCTCTGATACATGATGAATACAAAAATCATCCTTGATTAAAAACAAGATGTGCTCTTAGGAAAGCAAAGATTTCACTCTGACAGATGTCCTCAGCAATAAGGTAGAAGCAGGAAATTGAGTGAAATAATGAGAAATAGCATGTGCTATTACATGAAAATATACAACCATTTCCTTAAGCTTGGGTTGCTTGCCCAGGGAACTGCGCAAGTACATGTGGTGCACACGGGCTCTGAGCTTCACAGTGACACCCAGCTGCAGAGATGCCGGATCCAAGGTGCATGCGATAGTGATCAGTTAGGACACAGAGAAGATGCTCTAGATACTAACATTTTAAATACTTTAAAGATGTGTTTGGTTTTTCTTTTTTTTCTGATTATAAAACCACACAAGAAACAATAGTCAGACAACAACCCTTTTGTTTACTTCCAGTCTACATTGCTTAGTGTGTTAGATTTCTTTCAAGTCTATTCTTTTTCAGCACACTTTTATGTTTGCAGCTACAGCAAATGCACTAGACATGCACTATGCCTGGTTCTGTAGAGCCGTGACTCACCTTATTCTACTTATCATTAGTACCTTGATTTTCAGTGTTGTTCACCTATAATCTCTCTCTTTTTCATCATCCCCATCAGAAAGTCGAAACAGAGAAAATGATACATGGATAACGGCAGCCTCTCTACATCAAGGCCAGGCACCCAGGTCCCTGCCATAGCCCTACAGTGGTCACTTGGTGTCACTGCCAAAGAACACGCAAGCTACCCTGTGTTGCCTCTAGCATTTATGCTACATATTGTAGCTTCTCTCAGGCTGAAATCTCAAGCCTTGCCTTTCTTTCTTTTCCTGTCCTAACTGTGGTATTACAATTAGCTTCAGTAACTATATGTATGTATGTATATGAATTTACTCAGGCTTCCTTTGCAATGTATCATAGACTGGGTTGGATAGCAAGAATAGAACTAAATCATAAAACATTTTATTTATAATTATCTAAGCTTCATTTGAAGATTTTGAAGAGAATAGATGGAAAGACTATTATGATGGCCACATTTCATAATTATATAATGGAGACCAGCTGTTGGAAAATCATTCGTTTTTGTTGTTTTGTTTTAATCTCTTATTTATTTGGTACAGGGTCTTTCTATGCAGCTCAGACTTGTAGTTGTCCTCCTGGCTCAACCACCCAAGCTCTGGGATTTTTGGATGTGTACCACCAAGCCCAGTTCAGTTTTGGTGGCTGGTTCTGCATGGGGCCAGAATGGTATGTACTACCAGGGATCAAACCTGGATCCTTGCACTTGCCAGGCAGGCTCTTGGACTGCCCACTGACCTATCTCCTCAGCCCATCATTTTTTTTTCTTTGAACAAGGCATCCCACTCAGGACCTTCTTCTTGCCAGGCAGACACAGCACCATTCAGCTGCATTGTTCTTGAAATGCACTGGAAATTTTGTCTTGATGAAGTTGAAGGGATCTGTTAGAAAACAAATAGAAGAGCGAATTAAAGGTAAAGGGTGTTTTTTGGCAATTAACACTGCTTTTTTTTAAATTTCTTTTTAGTTAAGGCTTCACTATACAGTTCAGGATGGCCTTGAACTCACTATGCAGTAAGGGCTGGACACAGATTCATGTCAAATCTCTTGCCTCAGCCTCTTGAGTTCTGAGATTACAAGTGTTTTCCACTACACCAGACAAAACTGCTTGTTTTTTTTTTTCCTCAGGAAAAGTTGATGATTTAAATTGGATGGGTAGAAAATACCAGGAAGGTTCTGAGTACAGAAAGGATAAATTTTAGGAGCACAGGAGCCACACAACCAGCATCCTATGGTGTCATCTGAACTTCAGCCCAATATCTGATTGGACATCATGAAAACACCAACAAGTGTGGAATATCCATGGAAAAACTGTTTCATATATAATTTAAAAAAACAATTTGAGATGATAGGAAAATAGACATTTACCTTAAAGGTGACATAAATGTGTTTTTCCCAGGAACAAATCATGATTTCAATATAAACAAACAGATGTGATATTAGAAATTTCACAGAAGATGTAAGTGTGAAATTATGTAAACATCCTCTAATGTAAGGCTATTATGAGATAACACAAAATTGTCGCACATGAAGGAGTATCTATTTTGGTTCAGATGGGGTCTGGTTACCAGGCTCTAATTCAAGTGCTTCAGATTATCTATTCAAATAATATGGCAGTGTGCCCTGGAAGTCAAAAGGCCATGGCTATAGCAGAAGTTGCTAGCCTATTCATCTCTCTTCTACAAAAAACCTTTACTGTTAAGCAAGTGCATGACTGTCATGACAGGAATCTATTTTTCACCTCAACCCTCCCTGTAACATGCCATAGCTCTGTGACCAAGTTCTAGCAAATAAAATGCCAGCAGGAGAGTCATGGTAGCTGTTCAGAGCCTCCATAAATGTAGCTCGTTCATAAATGTAGCATGTTCTCCCTACTCCCTTTCTCCCTTCGCGCTACAGTGAGGATGTACTGGTGACATCCTGACTCCAATGTGACCTTGAAAATGGAAGCTATAACATAATAATAAGTTAGTCAGATGCAGGGGACCTGATGGGGAAACATGTCCTTTGTATAGCTTTTTGACTCAAAGCTGAGACAATGCAAACGTAAACATAATGCTGCCATCCAAAAGTTGAGCTACCACGAATTTGCTTCTAGTCCTCCAAAACTGTAAGACTGTTAAAAATGGACCAGAAGCTCCTAGTATTGTTGAACCAAAACTAGAACAGAACTACTCATCTAAATCTGTAAGGAGAAAAATAATCTTCCCATTATTGTTGCCTTGTAGAGATGGTGTAGTTTACATTATCACTCATTGCCGATTATGTTTTGGTTTTATATTGGAAGGAGATGGGGCATTCAAGGTATTCACCAAACTGTCTTTACTAGATCAGGACTAAAACAATTTGTACTAATAGGCAGCTAGTGGTTTCCTATAAGCAATTAGGAACTGGCTGGATGGTCTCATGCTTTCCTTTCTCTGACTTCTTTATTGCATATTTTTGATTTATGATGTACTTTTCGTCTCATAATTTCCACAAAGCAATGGGTGTGACTCCATGTATTCTAAATTGCAACTTGTACTCAGCATCATTGCCTTACACATCTTATGCATATAAATGAATGGTTTAACCCATCATGTTTCCTAGCTTTTCTCCTTGCCTTCTCTAATCCTCAAGTTCTCACATTCCTTTCAGTTGTGTTATTCCTTTCCATTTGCATTTCTTCTCTTGAGTTCTTATACTAGGGAGACTATATGATATTTACACATGTGGCTATGGTGTATTTTACTTACGAGTGTACATTCAAGTGGCATACACTTAAATGTAAATGCTTCAAGTTTATCATAGCTGAGCAATACTCCATTGTACAAAAATACCACATTTTTATCAATCATTCCTCAGGAGGTGGGCATATTGGTTGTTTCCAAGATTTTACTATCACAAATTGTGCTGCTACAAACATAGGTACACATGTATCACTATGACGTTGACATTTTCAGTTCCTCTGGGAAAATTCCCAGTAGGGGAATAGCTAGCTTGAATAGAATTCCCGGTCCTAGTTTTTTAAGGAGTTTCCACACTGATTTTCATAATGGTTGTACCAGTCTCTGCCAGCAGTGAAGAAGGGTTCACTTTTCCCCAAAGCCTCTCCAACATTTGTTGTTAGTTTATTTTTTATGATAGCATTCTTTGTGAGGTGAGATGATATCTCACTGTTGTTTTAATTTGCATTTCACAGATGGCTGTCAGCAGGTTGTTGAAAGTAGCAGTTAATTGGAAGTATTCTCATCCTGACTGACTACATATGCTGATACTTGTGAACTAAGCAACTGCTCTGAAGATAGCAATATGTAATAGTAGGGTATTACTTGGAATGTCTGTCATTCTGGTCACTAAATAAATACTGCTTGTCATAACATATCAACTATTGCCATCCTGCCTCTCAAATAACAATTTTTTAAGCAAAGGGTAAAAAATGAAAAAAGGGATAAGGAAAAAAAAAAAAGTCACAGGACTGTCCTGGTACAATGCTGTATATGGTTGGATTTCTAAATTTCTATGTCAAAATATGTGATTTTCCATTCATATATCTTAAATTATTTTTTGTATTTTTTCCATATTATGTAGAAAATTAAACTTTAACATAACAATATTTGATGGAAAATACCTTTTGCATGTTATGCTTAAGATCTTTGACATTCAGACAGATAGTGTGGTTAAACCCAAGTGCACAAGTTGCAGGGCAATAATAAGCTTCTCTTCTGGAAGGTTAACAACTTAAGTTTGCAGACCAAAAATTAGAGAAAAAGTAGGGCTGTAAGGACAGCCAACATTTTCACCCTAGCCTTTCAAGTTCAACAAGGACTCAGGACACAGGATAATCTGCACTATAATGTTATTTAACTCAGTTATGTCCCAATTTTTCTGATCAAGATTATGGGGCCACAGGGGAATGTGAGCAGTAAAGTAGTATGTGCCTAGTATCACATGGAGAGAAAGAGTTCTCTCAGGCTTTCACAGAGAGAAAATTGGTCAAGCAATGGCTATGACTCATCCACATAGTTGACAATGACAAAGGATCTGCAATGTTTCAGGCTAAGTCCTGAGGGGACTTTACTGACCTTGTCAGATACAGAAGTTACATTTCTTGTTATATAGGTCTTGCTTTATTTTGTTCTTAACCGTATAGCAGAAAAGCAGAAATGAGTATGAAAAATGTAGCCATGTTAATATGCTGAGCTATGAAAGGCTCAAGTCAACAGCTTCACACATTGCCAGTTCTGAGGATAATCCACTACTATTGTGGACTACTGAACTATATTGGAATGTTTTGCTGAATTCATGCTTATACGATATTTGGATGACAATCAAATACCCATCTCTGTCAAAGCTAACTAGAAAAGGAGATACAAATGAAGGACAATTTTGTATCAGCATATACAAAATACTTGGGCTAGAAATATAACTACTTTCTATTAATTTAATAAGAAAAAAGATTTATACTAATAGTGTTTGGACAGGATATCATGTCTGCATCTTGTGCTTTGAATGACTACTACAAAGACAACAACGTGCAATGTATTAATTGTTGTAACTCCCCTACCAACCTGTTTTGAAACTGTCACATTACAATTTTTTCTCAATAAAATTAATTTAAAAATGAATAAAAGTATAAGTTAAAAAGAAATATTCTGAATTTTTGTAAATAAAAAATAAATTGCAGCTAGTAAAAGTTTAAGTAGTAGAGTAAGGAAAATCACATAACACACAGTAGAGATTTGTTTTATCATTTATTTAATTTTATCTTTGTGTCAGTCATGCACTTGAGATAAGATGTTACCTGGGTTCAATCTAGTACAGCTATATAGAGCAACTACTTAAGAAACAACCAAAGACAGGGTGTGGTAGTGCAGGCCTGCAATCCCAGGAGGCTGAGGTAGGAGAATTGAGGATATAACAATAAAGGGTTCAAAGCCAGTCTGGACTACGTAGTGAGACCCTGTACAAAAGAAAGAAGATGGAGAGGGAGAAGGAATAGGAGAAGGAGGAAGAGGAGGAGGAGGACGAGGAGGAGGAGGAGGAGAAGCCAAAGATGAAGAAGACGAAGATGACAAAGAAGTAGAAGAAGAAGAAGAAGAAGAAGAAGAAGAAGAAGAAGAAGAAGAAGAAGAAGAAGAAGAAGAAGAAGAAGAAGAAGAAGAAGAAGAAGAAGAAGAAGAAGAAGAAGAAGAAAAAGAAGAAATAATTATGCTAAAGTTATGAATAACTACTACTGTCCCTTGGTAAACTGCAAACATTGGCGTAGCTGAATGGATCCTGAAAACATAGGCAACCTACACACCAACCTTGGTACAAGTTCTCAATGTGATTGTGATCCACATGTCCTTGAGACAATGTTCATTAAACATTAACACTAAGGAATTAGAGAGGACAATGTAAAAACAATGTAAACTTGCATAACAAACTTAATTTGAAATAGAAGAACAGACCTCTAATAAACTTGAATAATTATCCGAATAAACTTTAGGAAACATTAGCCCTTCCAATAATACAGGAGAGCACATTATATTCATAGAAAAAGAAAGAAGGCAAATGAATGAGATGGAAAGATTGTAGAATATATGCTAAAGTCTGATGAAAGATGTGGGGATTGATTTTAATAAAACTTGTAAAAAGACAAAATAAAAGTCTGAATTTTGTAATTTTCAATGGTAAATCTAAAAGTCAGAGTAGTATGGTTCAAAAAACTTGCCTTTTGAATTGAAAATTAGAAAAAATTAGAAATTTGGAGGAGAAAAGGAAAATGTGTGAAATAAAGCCAGAAATAAATGGCAAAGAGTGCTTTTCTTCACTTGGCCTAATAACTAAGTGTGTTCACTGAGAAGCTGCAAAAAATACTCAATGTGGTTGTGATCCACATGTCCTTGAGACAATGTTCATTAAACATAAACACTAAGGAATTAGAGAGAACAATGCAAAAACAATGTAAACTTGCATAACAAACTTAATTTGAAATAGAAGAACAGACCTCTAATAAGAACAGAAGCAGTGCATAGAGACAACACTGGAATATACTGCGGAACTTAAGGACTGTATGAAGAAACTGACCAAGATGAGACTGATTTTATACAACAGAATCAATCAAAGGACACCCTTATCTAGAAGTGTGCTGCAAACAGAGGTGAGGTACAAAGCTAAGGAAAATGCAGTAAAGACCTGTCAGACAGGGCTGGTGCTGCCCCTGGTATTTCACAAGTCAGTGCAGGCCACTCCAACTTCCCGACACCCCTACCCAGCAGTGATATGTTGGAAAGTGTTTCTTCCCTCACAGACATTATCTCTGAGACAATTTTTAAGTCTTTTCCAGCTCTTCAATGACTTAGAAATATAATATCTAAGTAGTTTTTTTTTTTTTCAAGCATTCAAATGCAAGAAATCCCACAACTTCAGAAAAGTGTTTCACCAGGGAGTGTAGAACTGGGCTTTGGCTCTATTTGTAGTGGTTTATTTCTTTAAGAAAAAGCTCCAAAGCAAGTCAAGCAAAATGCTAACATCTGTTAAATTTGACTGCAACATTCTTGCCTGTTGTCATTTATGCTACATTCTGCAGTTTTCCATATGTTCGTAATATTTTACATTTTAAAAGATTAGTCTTGCAAGCTGTAAAGATAACCACTAAGTAGAATTAAAACCAAATTATATACCGGTATATCACTGAAAAAGAGAACAGCAAACTACATAGAATGTACAAGAGAACACTCATAAAACAGAGACAAAATGGAAAGAGAAAAAAATACACAACACAAGATGACAAATGTCAGATCTTAGGTCAGTGATGAGATTCACTATAAAGTATTTCTAATCTGGTATTAGGTGATTATTAATAATATTAATGATATAGTATTTATTACTTCTTAATATATAGCCAAAGTTATGCTATGTGTTATATATCACACTTTGCATGTTTTATATTCAATAATACTCATGAAACTCTGAATCAACAAACTCCCAATTATTAGTTTATAAACATGATGGAGGTACGTCTTTTTAAAAACACAAAAATTTACAGGTAGCAGGCATGGTTGTGCATGCCTGCAATCCCAGCACTCAGGAGACTGAGGCAGGAGGGATGCTTGAGTTCAGAGCCAGCCTAGTTTATGGAGTAAGTTCAAAGCCAGCTTGAACTGCACAGTGAGAGCTTCTCTCAAAAAACAGAACATAGTTATCCACAGTATGAAAACAAAAAAAAAAGTTGCAGTGAAAGACATCAGATATTTTTGTCTGACACCGAGAACTATAAATTAGTTATTAATTATTAATATTATAAAAGATACAATAAATTTGAAAATCTTAAATGCTATTTGGAGATTAATTTTATCTTTACAGAAAGGATATTTTCTAATGAAGATCTAATTTAAATGTTTATAAGTATATATACTGAGTAAGGGAAAATTTAAGTAATTGAACAATGACTATGATTTGAATACCCCTGTTTGTACCAAAGTCTTTTTTTGCTAAATCTTAACCTTCAAGTCTTGGTATAGGAAGTTGGGGTTCTGGGACATAATGACAGCATAAAGCATGCCATCGTATCAGAACTGGTTCCGTGATAAAGAAAACTGAAGACAGCCCCCATGCAAGGCCACAGTGAGGGGGGTCTTCTATGAGTCAGAGTCTAGGCTCTAAGTAAGCATTGCACCGCCAAGACCATGGTTTTAACCTTCTTAGCCTTGAGTACAGTGGGGAATAAACTCCTGTTATTTGAAACTCACCAGTGTGTGAAGTTTTGCCTCAGCAGAGAAAAGACAAAAAGCAGGAAAGGTTATGTGAGATCTTTAAATGTTTAGAACGATGTATGGATTCAGGAGTCTGAGGATATCGATCGATAGACTTTTTTTCTTAACCTAGAACGTAAAGATTCGTTCTGATGTGTTTTTCGGGGATTGAACTCAAGCATTTCCACTTGCCAAGGAAGCGCTTATTCCACTGAGCTGTCTCCCTGGCCCTCATTCTGAGATGTTCTGAGCTCCTCGTAAACTACGGTCTGTGTGTATGACGATGGTCCTTTCTGGAAACCCAGCGCTTCGACGTTATCCTCTAAAGCATTCCATGATTCCATTCAGAATGCTCTGGAATATTACTACATATACATATACAGCACCTTAAAGTATAAATTGTATATCTCCTCTACAGTAAAAAAAAATCACTGCTTTTTAAATCCATGGCATATTTAAAAATTTCTATGCAAAGTCACGGGGGAAATAATGTCAGATAAGTCCGTGTTAAGCTCTCGCATGAGGCTTCACATCTATGATAATAAGAATGGTAACATCCTACTTTCCCATTCTCCACTCAGCCAAGTACAGGGCATGTAGATTAGGCTCTACAAATATCACCTGAATTCATCAATTAATCAGCAAATAACCTTGGGGAAGTCCTCTGTTAAAGAATTAGTTCCCTGAATAGCTCTAAACACAGACAATTTCACAGGTGAGTTCTAACAACCCTACAATAGAGCATAAAATTACAAACTTCCCTACAGTGTGAAAAGACTTCAACAAAAAAAACCCTTTTATATATTTAAAAGTATTAAAGTATAAACTGAAGCCTGAACAAAGTATCTGTAAAAGTCCTACATGCTGAAGGAGCATATGTATAAATAAACACCTATCTATATAAGAAGTAAATCAGAGGATATCAAAGGTACACAATGTATAAAAAATAGAATAGCTAGGCATGGTGGTGCATGCCTATAATACCAGCACTTGGGAGGCCATGGCAGGAACATTGTTGCAAGTTTGAGACTGGCCTGAGCTACAAAGTGAGCCAGCCTGAACTGCATTGCAAGCCCCCATCTCAAAAAGACAAATAAATAAATACACACATACATGCATACATACATACATACAGTCAATAATTGTACAAGAAAATTAAACTGAGGAAATTCTTAATAAGGTAAAAATATCTATTTCAGAACACCAAATGAGTTTAATATGAGTTCTCTGAAATAATGAATAACAGCCTGTGAAATAAAAAAATGCAAGCAATTTGATGTATTTCAAAACTCATTTGAATCTTGTTTTACGTGTATAAGGAAAGAGTAGCAAATGATATTCTTTTAACTGATAGTGAGTAAGCATCTAAAAATATTAGCTTATTTAGTCTCATTCACGTTTACCAGAGCAACACTTTTAGGGACAGTCACTAAGATCAAGTCCAGAACTCATATTACCATGTGCTGAAAGTCAGATATCCTTGATGTTGACAGGTGTAAATACTAAATGTACACAGTAATTAAAACAAGATAAATATTTGAAAGTACATTAAAAAATGAAAGAATTTTAAAAGTAAAATTCTAGATTGGGCACAATAAATATTTAATTTCAGGCAACATTTATACAATACAAATAAAGCAATGTACCTCACGTAGTAAGTAATGAAATCCCAAGTAATCAATGTCAGATATAAAATGAAGGTATTAATAGTTTCCAAAAGTCCTTTAAATTTTATAAAAGATCCATTTAACAAAATAAAAATTTAGACTATAGGAACAAATCTAGAAAATAGATTTTCACTTTGTTGGCAATTTCTTTTGATGTGCAAAAACGTTTTAGTAATAGCTGGTCCCGGTTGTTAATTCTTTCAAGTATTACCCATGAGGTTTGATTTTTGTCCATGAACTATTTGCCTACCCCTATGTCTTCAAGAGTTCCTCCTACTTTTTATTTAAACTCTGATATGCATCCCTAACATAATGGTGAATATGTGTGACAGAGAAAGATTTTCAGAATGCAAATCTCATAATATTTTGTTGACATAATTTTAATTTAGGCAGTAATTTAAATATGACACCCTTTCAAATTCTTATTTTGAGTCCTCGATACTTTCTAATAAAACAATCAAAATTTTAGAAGAAGATTTAGTAAATGACTATTTCGCTAACTTTTTAAAGTTATAGATAACTGGATACCCAACTATAACAGTAACATAGTTGGGTAAATGATGGCATAGTCACATACCAAAATATAATGCAGTCATGTTTAGAAAGAAAAGGAAATAATGTAGGAAAGTACTCAAGCCACTGAAAACAAAAGCAGTGTATCTGACCATGAATAGTACATAGTGTTTTAATATGTAACATATGAAAAATACTCACACATATTCACCATTATGTTAGGGATGCATATCAAAGTTTAAATAAAAAGTAGAAGGAACTTTTGAAGACATAGGAGTAGGCAAATAGTTCATGAACAAAAATCACATTGCATGGGTAATACTTCAAAGAATTAACAACTGGAAACAACTGTTACTAAAAAGCTTTTGCACGTCAAAAGAAATTACCGGCAAAGTGAAAAGACAACCCACAAATTTAGAAAGAATATTAACACTCAGACAAAGGTCTGCTGTCTAGAGTTTATAAAGAATTGAAAAAATTAGAGCCCCTAAATTTAAAGACCCAATCCAGAAATGGGCACCCAGATGAATACGCACTTCTCAGCAGATGAGATCAAGGAAGTGAACAAATACATGAAAAAATGTTCCACATCCCTAGCCATCATGAAATGCAAGTTAAAACTTCATTGAAATATCATCTCACCCCATGAAGAATACTATCATAAAGAAATCAACCAACAACAAATGTTGGAGAGTCTGTGGGGAAAAGGAACTGTTCTCCACTGTTGGTGGGAATGTAGACTGGTGCAACCATTATGGAAATCAGTGTGGAGACTTCTTCAAAAACTAGGACTGGAAATGCCATTTAGGCCAGCTATCCCCCTAGTGGGAATTTTCCCAGAGGAACTGAAAACATCATATCACAGTGATATATGTGTACCTATGTTTATAGCAGCACAATTATGTTAGCCAAATACTGGAAACAACCAAGATGCCTGTCACATGATTGAAAAAGATGTGGTACTTTTGTACAATGGATTATTACTTAGCTATCAAAAATGATAAACTCCAAGCCTTCATATTTAAATGAATGCCATTTAAAGGTATACTCATAAGTGAAACAAACCAGATCCACATGTGTAAATATCATAGTGTCTCCCTACTTTAAGAACTCAAAAGAAGAAATACAAATAGAAATATGTAACAGAATTAAAAGGAAAGCAGAAACTTGAGGATTGGACAATGAGGATAAGGCAAGGAGAAAAGCTGGGAAACATGACAGGGGCAAAGTCATAAATTTGTACTCACAAAGTGGGTAAGTCAGTCATCCTGAGAAACATCAGCAGGTTTTTGAAAGTAGCAATTAATTGGTAGGGTTCTCACCCTGACTAACTATATATACTGAGACCTGTGAACTAAGCAACTGCAATGAAAATACCTATATGTAATATTGCTTTGAATGCCTATCAATCTGGTCTTCTAAATACATATTGCTTGTCATGACATACCGATTATTGCCACACTGTCTCTCAAGTAAATGTTTGCTTTTTTTTTTTTTAAAAAAAAGGTAATAAATGAAAGAAAGAGACAAGAAAAAATGTCACAGTATTGTACTGCTACAATACTGTATATGGTTGATTTCCAAATTTCTGTGTAAAAATATGTAATTGTTTATTCATATTTTTAAAAGTACTTTTTATTTTGTAAATTTTTTCTCCATATTCGGTAGGGACTTAAAGTTTAACATGTCAATACTTGATGAAAGTATCTGTTCCATGTTATGTCTAACATGTTTGATATTCAGAGAGATAATGAGGTTAAACCCAACTGCATAAGTTGTAGATAAAAACAAGCTTCTCTTCTGGAGAGTTAACCTAAGTTTACAGATCAAAAATTGGAGGAAAGAAAGGGCTGCAAGGTCAGCCAAGATTTTATCCCTAGCCTTTCAAGGTCAGTGAAGACTCAGGACGCAGGAGAACCTATACTGTGATCTCATGTAATTCAGTTGTGATCCAAATTTTATGATCAAGGAGATTATGGAGCCACAGAGCAACATGATTGAAGATGTAGAGTGTGCCTAAGGAGAGTCACAGGGAGAGAAAACACTCTCTCAGGCTTTCAGAGAGAGCAAATTGGTCAAGCAATGGCCGTGACTCATCCACATGGCTGACACTGACAAAGGATCTGCAAACTGTGGTACAGAGTTACAGGATAAATTCTGAGGATACGTCACTGACCTTATCAGATATAAAAGTTACATTTCTTTTTATATAGGTCGTGCTTTATCTTAATCATATCCATCCAGCAGAAAAGTATAAAAACAAGGTATATAAAGTAAATCCACATTAGTATGCTGAGCTGTGAAAGGCTCAAGTCAACAACTTCTGACATTGCCAGTTCTACAGATAACCCATTACTATTGTGGACTGCTGGACTGTGTTGGGCTGCTTTGCTAAATTCATGGACCTATAGTATTTAGATGCCAATGGAATACTCATCTCTGACAGGACTAAACCAAAAAAAAGGATATAAAAGAAGGACCATTTTGTATCTGCATATACAGAAAAGATAGGGTAGATATACAACTACTTTCGCTTTATCCAATTAGAAGAAAGATTTGTACTAATAATGTTTTGACTAGATATCCTGTCTACATTTTGTACTATGGATAATCATGAAGGAGATAACAATGTACACTGTATTAATTATTGAAACTGTGCTATTAATCAGTTTTGAAACTGTCTCATTGCTATTTGTTTCTTAATATAATAAAATAAAAAAGAAGTTTCAATAATACTTTACTTCATATATATATATACAATTCATATTTTGTATGTTGTTGTTTCTAGTCAACATGTATTTCACAACTGCAAAAATAATAGATCCATATATTGCAGTTATAATTTTGCTAATATCTTAGTTGTGTGTGGACCAAACTTGAATAAAGATCAATTTTTTTTCAAAGAAATAGCTTTTGGAAACAAAACTATGAATTCAAGGCTTTCAAAAAGTGTTTAGTATTATTTGTGAGAGATTTGTTGACAAAGTCTTTTTTAAGGGGCAAAGAGTAAGAGTCAGAAACAAAAACTGAAACCAGTTTCAATGTTTCCAAAGACGGGAAAAAGCAGTTGGTGGCTTGTTTTAAAAACTGAGAAATTTGTAGGCATAATTGACTTTATAAGAATTTAAAATGCTGATATTATACATTAAACTGTCTTAGAAGTGTTCATACTAATGTTTGCTAGGGTTATAAATCGATTTAACATTGTCTCATAGCCAGATTACGTGGAAAATAAGTTTTCTGTCTTTAAGAAGATAAAAAACTAGCCTGAGTAACAGCTTGAGCGCTTTGTGCTCATGAGCATGAACTGTAATTGTTTATTGTGTCTGAACAATGATGGACTCATAAGGGCTCAGTAGCAAGACGCCGACCCCTGGGGACGCTGTTAAGAACTCTGCATTAACAGTTCATGGGGAAAATGGATTCCACTTACTAAAATGATTCTCAGATGTTTTATATGAAATGCAAATGTTTCAGAGTGGTGAAGTTGGACATTTAAGACAGGTTTTATTTGAGCCTTTTTTCTCACCCAGGAGCTGTCCATTATTTCCAGTGGAAACCAAAGACTAATAATCTAGTGGGTGGTAGGCAAATAATGACCTTTGGATAAGAGCAGAAGGATTTTTGCTTTCTATTGAGAAGAGGTAGGCCCTGTAAGCTACTTTCAGACAGGAAGAACTGCTTGACAATGTCTGGCACCTAAGTGTCTTCAACAGAAACTCCTGTGGTCCAAACTGGAGCATCTGCAGCGTTTTCCCTAGACGCCTATCTTCTCACTGCCCTCTTCTGTCCTCATATTGTGATTCCCCGATGCAGAAGAAATTAGTACAATGCCAGGACCAACTTTTCCATAATGTTTCAAAATTCTGTACTTGTACCTGCAGCAAGAAAAAGCAAATCAAAATAAAAACAAAAAAGAGAAAAATAAGAAGTGTAAAATCTAACAGCTGAGGGAAAGAAAGCATTTGCTTTATTTTGGCAATGAGTAATCTCTGCTTGGCAAAAGACTACCAAATGTTGTGTTGCTTCATTTGATTTTTTAGTCATTTTGTAGAGACAGAGAAGTGAGGAAACAACCTCGTCCTGAGATTTCTCCTGGTGTACTTCTGAGGAGCGGTATGTTCTGGCAAACAGCATGTCAAAGTATAACTAAAAGAGAGGCCTTACGTTTCTGGAGTGAGAATAATCCAGCATTCTGAGACACACTGGCAAGATTGGGGCTGGTTTTCAGTACTCTTTCTAATTGTTCTAAATGTTCCACTAAGCTAAATAAACATCTTTTAAAAAATAAAATTATCCTTATGTTTGATTTTGAATTTTGTCCATTATTCAAAATTTCCAGTTCTTAGGCTAAACATAATGTGGAACTAACACATGGAAAGTCTGTACTGGATAAGGCCCTAGAATAAATTCACAGACTGAAAATAAACAAGAATTAAACCAGGAAGGATTTTCTTCTTTCTGTCAGAAACGCTCCGCGTTTGTCTGTGTGTCTGCCACTGTCCTGGCATATTCGGAGTGCTTAAGCGGGCGCCTGGGTATCTGTCTTCAATTGTTTCTCTCATCTCCTTGGCCTCTATTTTTCATGAAACTGCCCTTTCGCTGCATTTGTGCTTCCATAATGAGGGAAAAATGGAGAAATTACACTGGGTTCAAGATCTGCCATCGGAGGCCCTGCGTTGGCCCAGTGCAGGAGCTATTTCCCATGAAGGCCGGACTCCAGGAGGGGTTCAGACCCTGCTGGACTGGGCATCCCAACCTCAAGCTCCCCCTCAGGAGCCACAGGCCCTGCTGCAGGGAGGGCTGTGTCCCCGCACATTTTCCACATAGTAGATGTTCAGTGCAGCACGTGGTGGCACAGTCACCTTTCTGTGTTTTCCTGTTTTTTTTTTTTTTTTTTTTTTTTTTTTTTTTTCCATGACAGGGCCAGAAGAAAAGAAAAAGAAAGTTTTGGACTTGACGATGGGGAACAAAAAAATAAAACAGCTTTTATTTTAAATGCTGGAGGAGGGAAAATAAATTATGTAGAATTATGTCGTATCAAGAAAAACGTGATTAAAATAAGCCTCTATGAATATTCATCCATAGCTTGACAGAAGGACTGTAGCGAGAGAAGTGCTTATAGCTTGCTGTTACTGGAGATCTCTTTCAGACAACTGCATTTTAAAAGAAATTGTGTTGACCCAAACAGTAAGGGATCATGCTTTGTGTGTTGGGTTTTCTTTCATCTTGGTATGTCAGAGGCCAAGCTCTCGGCTGAAGAGAATTTCGCTCTGATCACAACAATCCCAGGTGGCGTCCCTCAAGCACCTGGATCTTCCAGGCTGACTCGTTGCGAGGAGCGAGGCACTCACGAGCGTGGCAGCTTCTCACTGTGTGGATAGCAGTCTCTGTTCACCCAGTGCAAAGAAGAATTATCTTCTATTAATTTTTCTTCCATCTCCAATCATTAGGGAACAACCATAATATTCCGCGGAGCTGCATTTGCTCCCGCGAGTTGTGTACTCCACCTGTCCCTCCCCTTCTAGCACTGCCCTGTGGACATTCTGGAAAGATAAAATGCTCCATATTAACATTGTCCAATAGCACAGCCATGAGTGGCCACATGAAGCTTTTGAGCCCTTGAAATAGCTGAAAATCAGAATTTTAATGTTCTTGAGAATAGCCATTTGTGCTAGTGGGTCTGCTACTATACCCGCCCATAAAACTTTAGTCCTGAGCCCAAAGCTCTTCTGCAATCCAAAACACTCAACAGTGTGAATGTGCATGTAAAGCAACACAAATGCTTTGGTTCTCCAGGAACATTTTCTTTACCTTCGGCAGTCATTCTTAATCATCATTTGTCATTAGATCTCACTCGTTCTAGGCAGTCCTGGCCATTGCTGGGGACTCAATAAGATGAAATGTGACATTATTTTTAACTCCACTCTACTGTTCTTCAAATTGCTAGCATACAGGTAGTGGAATACACAATTACGCTTCCCATCCAAATGATGTGCGGTGAACAGGATCAATCATTTCAGATGCAATTTTCATGGGAATTTTTAATAAATCTGAAATAACCACATTTCTATTCTTTAACCCACTGCAGTATTACCAGCATTTAAAATGAATTAATTTCAATACTACTACCATTGTTATTTACATATAAATCAATCTATGCCTAACAGTGGGCTAAAATGTTTTTAAGTTGTATATCTGTAGCACTGAAATAAATCATTGTGTTCAGATGGATCCATGGAAACTAAATTGCTTAAAGCTGATGGCAATAACAATCACGCAATTGTTATTACTCAGTATCTCTTACAGCAGGAAGTATGTTAAGTGTTCGATTCTGTATATATTCCTTAACTTGTGCTCACAGAAAGCCTGAAGTGGAAATCGACTCCCATGCTTATTGTACATATAAATGGGACTGAGAGAAATAACTTTCATTGTTTAACCCAAGTTGGCATTCAATGCAAACTTTCTAAACACAGAGCTAGCCAAGCCTCTTACCTGCTAAGACCACTTTATGCCTGGGGGACACAGCACATCAGATAACTAAAATACTCAGTTCCCAACAAGCATCAGCCTGAGCAACAAATTTTGGTTGTGTTGTCCAATCAGTTGCTATAGTATTTATGGTTTAAATCAGGACTTACTCTTTAGCTTGAGTAGTGTGCTTACTGACTAAACCAGTAAGAAGCTAAAAGCAAAATTCAAGTTTTCTCTTGGTAGCAATTATACATAGTATTCAGCCAAGATTTTAAAATACATGTTGAAAAAATTCAAAATTTATTTCTCACTTTTGCTAATTTTCCTATATCCAGTATATCACATTCTCCTCAAGATACATTTCTTGGAGTTGATGTTTCATTGACTTGGCAAGTCTTTCTGAGTGAATCACCTGTGTGACTTGTCTTCACTTTCTTTTTCTTTGTAATAGGACTTGCTTCCTGGCAGTGCTTCACACAGTTGCTTAAGAGTTTATATTATCTGATGAAAACAACCTTCTTCTGCAAGGTCAGGGGCTGCCTTTTTTCACCTTGGAAGGTAGATACTCTTTCCCTTCTAGGTTAGTTTCTTCTTTATCCACCATTTGTGCCACAGACTTGGGGTTGAAATTGACAAGAGTTTCTTCATGGAAAGCAGAAATTACATGATTACAGACATGAAGCTGTGAGTAACGCAGGGTGGCAATCCCCAGTTTTCCACCACCTACCCAGAACAGGAAAAATCAGCTTGAAATGACCTGAAAGAGCTTTCTGAAGCTCTTGTACCAGGATTATCTAACTTTTCCTGAATTCTTCAGTGGTGCAGAAAATTCAATGCTGCATCGAAAATATCATTTTTAATTACTTCAATCATTAGAAATCCTGGAATAAAATATTACTTTGTGTAACTTTTCCAGGTTGCATCCTAATTCTGTTCTTAGATCAAAGGATAAGTCTATTACCTTTTTTTAAATCATGCTTTAAATATTTAGAAACAGTTCCAGTGTAATCCCCATCTGTCCTGTCATCTGGACTAAGCATCCCCAGTTTTTTTTCTTCTGCAGATATTTCACTTCTTTAAGAAATTCATTCATTTTTCTGCCCCGAATGGTCTCTCCTGAGAGCTTAGTTCATCAAGGCCTCATTTGCTGGCTCTAATTAAATATATGATATAGTAAGACTTGGTCTGCTAAAGTGTGCTGGAAAGATCTTTGTTGCAATGCCATTTCTCTAATAATGAGCATTCAGGCAATTTTTAATGAAATTTTCCTGAATCTCTTATTGGTTCTCAAATGATTGGATATTTGCCAGTACTAAAAGTATAGAAAACACTAAAAGTACCATGAATGACATTGTTTTGCTTTTCTCAATACTGATAAAATTTTTAAGCCTTAATCCATTGTTTCCTACTTGAAGTCCTAGTTTTATTCTTGCTAAAAGTAGAGAAGGTTCAAAATTAAGTTTTAGCTGGTTCTATCATGTGTTAGTGTAGAAACAATTATGCTAGTTAAGTTTGCACAATTCTATTTTTACATCTGAAATGTTTAATAACAATTCCACATTTTTATAAGGTTATTAAATTAAACAAAATAATGTATAGTAATATTGTAGTTCTCAGCATATAGCAAATGATCAGTTATTATTAAAACAAAAAAATTAGAAACTCATAGAAGAAGCATATTATTAGATTTTTAGTCATTGTAATTAAGATTATGGCCTCATTCTTTGACCAAAAGATATACAATGAAATGAGAACCCTAATCTGAGGAATTCCTTGAGGTTCCTGCTGTGGCATGCCATAGTGTGTCCAGACCAAAGCAAGTGTTCCCCGAGACCAGGAAAGGGATTCTCGTTCTGTGTCAAGCTCACAGCTACTTAGACTTTACCTTACTCACTTGCCTTCTCTGATGACAGATTTTCATAGAAGCAGTTGAGCATAAGCCAAATTCCATCCACAGTGATTGGGGTGCACCTTTGGCCCAATTATTCACATCTAGGGATAGCCCTGGAACTTTCAGAGTATGAACGAGGGCCAAAGTAGGCAAGAGTAATGCAATAGAGGGAAAGTGAGGTAGCAGATGGCTTGCCTAATACTGTTACTTCCTTTCCTGATTCATAGAGGATAATTCTGAAACTTAGCTTATTTCAAAGATTATCAGTATAATCAGTTGTATGGTATGACTAGTTCCCAGGGAGAAGAGAGCCCTAATTTTGCCTTTTTGGTGATTTCCGTGGCATATGTACTCCCACCATAATTACCTCAAATCTACTAACATGAAGTCATTGATGTGAAATAACTGAATACAAAATTGTAAAGAGATGCACAGTAGCATGCCAAACTACAGTATGCACAATATGAAAATAGAATATATATATATAGTTTGATATATATATATATATATATATATATATATCAAACTATAGATCAGAGTAAAATGTAAACAAGTACAATGAGAAGATTTCGTTTTTTAATACTTAAAAATCTTTATTTCATCTTTATCTATTTTGAGAGATACAATTTACATATTATACAATTTACTTATGCAGTAGTACAGTTCAGTAATTTTAAGCATATTTCTATAAAGCATGTGCAATTGCAATTATATTCAATTTAGAACATTTTTATTGTCCCAGAAAGAAACTGCATGCTAGTAAGCTGTCATTCTTATCTATCCACAAGATGCTCTGTTCTAAGCAGTCCCTTACTTATTATGTCTACAGACTTCTCTCTTTTGGATATTTTATTTATTTATTTTACTAAATTTTTTTAAATAATTAAACAAACAGGAAAGTAGACAAGGGATGGCAAAAACTTTTGGCTGGCAAGTAGTGGCTCAAGTCTCCCCTTAGAAGCTTGTGTCTTTATTTTATTTCTTGTTTTCAATTTTATTTTATTTTTATTATTTTATTGAAGAACAAATAGCAATGAGACAGTTTCAAATCAAATTAACAGGACAGATTCAATAATTAATACACTGCAAATTGTTTTCCTAATGGTTTGTTGTCGTACAAGGTGCATACATGATATTCTACTTACAGACACTATTAGAGAAGATCTCTAATCAATGAATTTAGAGAATGTAGCTGTATACTTAACTTATTTTTTAAAGCTGAATTATAGTTCAGTTTCAATAATTAATACTTTCTCCCTTGTCTTCCTAGTGTTTTTCCACAGTACTAGAAGCCGACATAATATCTTGTCCAACTTCTATTAGTGCTAATCTTGCAAGATGATTTCAGTATTTAATATTTGTCTGGATGTAAATCTATACATTTTATTTTTATAATGACTAGCACGATTCCATGCAAATTTCAAAACTGGATCTCATGAGTTTATGTAATCCAGTACTAACATATGGCTCTTGACCAGATGAAACCCTCAAGACTTGTCCTCTTCATTATGAAAGAATTGAGAATATGCTTCTTTTCCATGAGAGCAAATTGGAGGATAATACAAAGCATCCCATACTTCAATGCAAAAAGACAGTTATACACATGACAGGTATATGCACAAAGGGAAATCTTAGTCACATGAAAAAGCAAGGATATTCTGTACTGTTCATATTAATACTTTTTCTACCCTGAACTTTCCAAAATATATTCTTGCCTGCATGTGCAGGTCTAATGGTACTGTGAAAAGGGAATGACCCTGTTCAAAAGGAAGGAAATCCTAGGATGAGGAGGACAGGAGAGGGCATGGGGGAAAGATATATATATATATATATATATATATATATATATATATATATGTATGTATGCAGGATGGTTTGGACAAGTCTACTCTGGTTTTCTGCTGGTCTGTGGAAAGGAGCAATTAACACTTAATTTGTTATGTCCTCTTTATTTATGTTTTCCCTTTTTCTGTCATCCTAATTGCTTTAATTTTTCTGGTAATCTGCATAACCAAGTTGAAGACAACACTATGCAATGCAACAAACATTGTCAAATTCTTATTATTTTGTTTAGTGAAAGTCTGTATCATTTCTATTTTTCTTTTTTTATTACCATTTTGTATTCTCTTTAAAAGTAAAACATTTCAAAGTTTAAAAGCAACAAAATATATTTTTGTGTGATCTAACACAAATCCACGTGGGTCCTTATGAGGAAATGTGAAATAATGTTCTTCATTGGCTATAGTACTTTCTGAAGATCATTCCTTGTGATTTGTAACAAAACATTAAAATTGTTCTGGAAGAATAGAACAGAGAATTAGCAGATGTCATAGATTAGGTTAATAATTCATAAAGTCTGGACTTGGAGAGAATTATTTGCAAGCTGGATTGATGGACTATTAGAAACAGTCAATGACTGCCCTTGGGAAACCTTGAGAAAAGTGATCGAGAAAAGTGGCACTTGGGTTTAATAAACTTCAGGCTGCTCAGATACATCTGCTAACTAATGAATTGTGACACACATAGCCTGGGCTTTGGCCAGCAGTGATGCCCAGTGCGATAATTGTCTTGCATATAGAGTGACTGTTTCCAAAGAAAGTTGTTGTTTTGAGAGAGTAATTACCAAGCTGCCAGAAGGAAGAGCAGTCACCCACCAAGCTCACCATGATTTATTGGATGTATTTGTAGTCTTAAACGCATGTCTTTTTCTTCCTAAAACATTTTCACACCTCAATACGAATCTTTCTTTCCTGAGCTCATCTCAACCTTGCCTAAAATATTGATCTCATTGTCAAAGGACAAGACAATGTGTTGTGTGTGTGTTTGTGTGTGTGTGTGTGTGTGTGTGAGAGAGAGAGAGAGAGAGAGAGAGACAGAGAGAGACAGAGAGAGACAGAGAGAGGGGGGAGGGACGGAGGGAGGGAGAGGGAGAACTCATGGGTGAATAATATTCAGCAGCACATTCTTTCCTTCATACTGCTTTTATGATCTCGGAAGTTTTGGCAGAAAGTCTTCACTTTCTCCTTGAAAATTCTGCTGATTGCTTCTGCTGTTGAGAAACAAATTCCATTGTGAGACATGAAGAGCCCTTCAGTCTTTTCTGTGGCATTTGTCCATGAAGTCTGCTATAAGATCTGATTTATGAAAGCACACCAATGCAAGAAAACCACAATGTTTGTGACAAATTTTTTTACATCCATTGTACATCAGCAGTTTTTGGAATGTAGTCCCCGTGGTCTCCTAAATATCAAACGCCTTCTGTCAACCAAATGCATCTTGCGGTAGTTAACAAGCTATGAAGCTTTCAGTTATCATCCTCCCCTTGGAGATATTATCAAAATCAAGCGCTGTCTAATCAAGCCCCCCCCCTGCTCCATATACTTTCACTTTCCAAAACTATATTAGAACAGAAGGATGTTTTGCACACCAGACCCTTACTAAAAGCATTGATTTTACCTCACTCCTCCCCTTTTACTGAGAAAAATATTTGTGTCTCTCATTTTTCTTCAAGGTTCTCAACCAGAATCTTACAAAAATGCCAAGATTCTGAAATTATC
Source organism: Ctenomys sociabilis (assembly GCA_004027165.1). Classification (NCBI taxonomy): domain Eukaryota; kingdom Metazoa; phylum Chordata; class Mammalia; order Rodentia; family Ctenomyidae; genus Ctenomys; species Ctenomys sociabilis. The sequence continues at coordinate 173,190 of PVKA01000524.1, read as the reverse complement.
AAATATATTTTGTAGGTGTGGTGGCGCATGCCTGCAACCCCAGCACTCAGGGGGCTGAGGCAGGAAGATTGTTGTGAGTTCAAGACCAGCTTGAGCTACAAAGTGAGCTTAAGGCCAGCATGAACTGCACAGTGAGACCCTGTCTCAAAAAAAAAAAAAAAAAATATATATATATATATATATATATATATATATATATATAGTCAAATTCATTGTTATCACTGAACCAATTTGGTGTTCAGGAGACATCTATCATAAAGAGTTTGTTGGAAAATATTTCTTACTACTAATCAGCACTGGAAAATATACTGTGTGGGGAAATAAATGAAACCATGGTGTGCTTGTTTTGAGAGGATGAAAGGAGATAACTGTCTCTGGACAGTTTAGAGGAATCCCTGTTCTTAGAGAAAAAACCTGAATTAGGTGACTTCTTTTGGTCCCCCCTACTTGCTGCAAAAATAGGTACTATGAGATTATCACTTAATTTTAAATTTTTCACCTTTATTTTTCCTTTTGTTTCCTTAACCTGTAACAGGTTCAGCTTTGCCCATGCTGAGCTGACCTTGCTTCAGGCTATGGGTATAGTGGATAAAGGAGATGCATATTGAGCTGGAAACTATGAGTCTTAGCTAATTATTTTGCAAGCCTTTGCTGAGAGAAGGCAAATAGACTTTATTTAATAGAAAATTATATTTATTGTGTAAGTTCCTTTTAATTCGTGCATTTGATGTATTCTCACTGTGCAGCTCAGCTTTTGTATCGCTCTGCCTGCATCAGCCTCCCCAGCCCTGGGATTGCAGGTGTGCCACACCGCTACAGGATTTGGTGGTGACTGGGCAGGCCCCAGGTGAAGCTGGCACGGTAAAGTACCAGGGATCAGACCCAGGTTCTTGTGCTTGCCAGGCAGGTGCATAGACTGTTGAGCTATCTCCCCAACCCTACGGTCTTAAGTATTTAAGGGGATTTATAAGTACAAAAAATACTGGGTATTTTTATTGCAATTAAGGCTTCATTTGAATTTGAAAAACTATATCATGTATTTCTAAGAGATAGGCCACTCATTCATCAGACTATTAGGAGAAAGATGAAATTTAGTGATCCATTTTTTTCTGAATAGAGACATGATAAGAATGGTACCCTGAAGACACAATTGGTAAAAGTGGTATAATTTAATAGTTTAGCAAATGATTCAGGATAATATATGGGAAATTTCTGTGTTTACAGAGTCATTGCACCAGTGAATAAATTTAATGATGAACCTAAAAAAGTATTTTCATTCAATAAATACTTTTAACATCCAACTGATAACAAGCATTGTGAGAGATGTAAACTGCTCTGCTTTCATGGAGGTAACATTTTACTTACTTTCTAAGCTTTCACTTTAGAAGCTAGAAGATTAAGTAGAAAGTATTGCCTACCGCTCCCGAGGAAGAGGTAAAATATTAAGTTTCCTAGGTGAAGTGTTCTCTTATAGCCTCAAGGGAGGAGGATGCAGGTCCCGGAGCCATGAAGGTGGGACTATTTCTGCTTGAGGTGCTGACCTCTGGTCCACATGATAAAGCACAAGTGCTCAGAGGTTTCTAGATGAGAGCAGCAAGGGAAAATGCAAGGAATAAGCAGCAGCCACGTGAGATACATCAGAGCAAAAGTTCAGTATTTCAGTAATTGCTGTTTTCGTGTTAGCACGAAAGAGTGTGTGAGAAAGAACTACAGAACAGATTAAGATCGGCTTGCAAAGAGTTACAAAATGCCATGTGAGGGCATTTGGGCTTCATCCTGAAGAGTGAGCTCCCATGTTTTTCCTTTCTCAGTGACATGAAAAATGATTTTTCCTAGTATGTGGAAAATTGTCACAGCAAATTATGTATTGATGACAAACATTTGCTTAGAACATCGTCAATGTATGAGTGAATAAATGATTTTATTTATTTATTTTTTGAGGGAATAATTTTAAAAGAGTAATGAAGAATCCTTTCTGATTCTTTCAGGTAAATTATTTCCAAACATCAACGTTGTAATCATGGATGATAGACAATTACTTTGACACATATCAAAATAGATGACAATACCTTAGTAAGTTGAAATAACTAGATTAAGGTTTACTAGCCATGGGTCTGTTTATTTCTAACAAGAGAATATAATATTTGGGAGGAGCAACTTTTCAGTTAGTAGAGTGTCAGTATTCCGCTCATAGAGAAAATAAAGGAAAGCAATGAGAAATGGATACAATATTTGTTTGAGTGATAATGAAAACCTGGACCTACGTGGCAGGAGTGGAAAAGGAGAAGAGTCTGGAAAGTTCTAAGTTATTACAGAACAAGGACTCTTGTAATATAGTTGGATTAGGTAAGAGAAGGAAGTTGTGGGTGGTGAAAGTCAAAACTGTCACAAATTAAGTACTGCTTCAAATGGGAACCTGAGTGGGAAGATGGTGCTACTAAAATAACAATGGTGTCAAAAAGATAAATGAGTTTAGAAATAAGAAAAAAAGTCATTTTATTTTGTTGTAAAATAGGCTGGAGGAAGGGCCGGCGGTATAGCTCAGCGGACTAAGCGCTTGCTTAGGTAAGCGTAGGGACTAGGGTTCGATCCCTGCTTCCACTTGCCGCGCCGGCCCCGCCTTCGGGTGCGCTGAGCCGGCGATTGGAGTCCGGGCGTGGTGGCGCGCGCCTGTAATCCCAGCACTAGGGAGGCAGAAAGCAGGAGGATCACTATGAATATGGGCTGCATAGTGAGACCCTGTGGGCAAAAAAAAAAAAAAAAAAAAAAAATAGGCTGGAGGAATTTAAGGGATGTTCAATAGACAAATTTGAATAGCATAAACCAATCAATACCTAGAGAGAGAGATCTAGGAACTGCCATGTCGTACTCATGTGGTGAGTGGAAATCAGAGCTATGAGGCTGCATGATTCTGCCCTTTTTTGTTCCTTATCCTATGACAATGATAGGAAATGAAAAATGTATGTACCCATGATTCTGTCCCCATATAGCTATCAGCAGGGACTTTACTATTAGAAAATGAGAAAAATTAAAGTGCATGTAACAGAAAGTCAGCAATATAACAATGATGTTAAAAGGAGTATAAAAGCATGCACAAATCAGGTTTCAGAGATGTTTAGGAGTGTGATACACTTCAAGGACAAGGAAAGAATCGGGTAGATCTTGTCTTTGAGTCCTTCAGGAAGATATGAGTGCTTTTGGATGATATGTATGAAGGATATATTGAAGAATAAAAGGATGCAGAATAGGAAAATAAAATCTTCCACCCACACTGTAGGTCATGTGGTTGTAAAAGGAGAAGAGCAGACAGAGGAAGAGTTTTTGACTGTAGAACAGATCTACCATTTGGCCATACTGGCAGTTGTTCCTTCCATCAGAGACACGACCTGAAGAGCCCTGAATGCCACCAAAATGGATTGCATGGCTCATGTTGTCACTCCGCGTGCTCTTCAGCTGAGAGCAGGAATGTATGGCCTTAGTATGGGTGTGGCCCTGGGCCTGGAGCAGGCCAGTCAACAGCTCCACCTCAGCAGTTCACTTTCATTAATACTCTATTACTGCACAGGAATGCGATTAGTTCCAAAAAGCGAGCATTGAAGTTAGCCAGGTCAATGGCCTGGGTTTGGAGGTACAGAGCAGAGTATTCCTTGACCACTCAAGCACCATGTACTCCTGACTCTACAGATTTGAGGCATAAAGGAACACATGCTACTAATACCCTATACGTCATCGTGAACCTTTGATATTTGCTTAGTTTTCCTACTCTCTATAGAGAGAGGATACTATAGTTCAGGGTGTTGTAATGAGTGTTAACTTACTATTTTATACATTTTAGTAATAAAGCCATCATTTCACTTCTGCCATTGAAACATTTATCTAATGTTGAAATAAGATTCAATTTTGTTTTCAAAATTAAATACAGATATTTTCTTCCAAATTCAGTCCTTTTCCTTTTGTGTTTCACACCTTTACAGTTCATATGATCTCTCTGCCACTGGCAACTACCACTGCTTTTGCCAACTTCCACTTCTGTTCATCATTATCTTGTGTTTTTTATATCCTCTTACTGGCTTCCTAATTCCCCTTAGATAAACTGCTATGACAGAGTAAAACCGATATACATAGAAAGTTTTAGAATAATGTTGAAGACAAAGTTACTTGCTCATTGGAGAACAGTGATTTTTATAACAAGAAGTAGAAAATAGTAAAACAAGAATACATAAGTGTGATTTAATAGTCTTATAAAAAGTATAGTCCAAAAAAAAAAAAATGAGAGGGAATTTAAGCTGTCAACATCATTGCATGTTTCAATAGTAGAGATTAATTCAGAATGGTGGAAAGCACTTAGAAAACATAAGTTCAATTTCCTATTGATAAAATAGATTACCAATGTGGTAAAACTCACAGGAAAAAAAAAATTGCTTTAATTTAACTTCTACTAAGTTCATAGGTTATACTTTAAAATTCTCAGGTAGTTAATGTCTACTGTCAAGATATTATGACACACCAAGAAAATTACAAACCCAAGGACTGCTTAAAGAAGTTCAATAAGAGCCGGCGGGACAGCTCAGCAGGGTACGACTCCTGCTTAGGCAGGCGTAGGCGTTTCTGCAGGAGCCACCATTCTGTCCCTGGTACTGCCTGCTGTGCCAGCCCCACACCCAAGGTCCGCTGAGCCAGTCCGGCTGAATAGTGAGACCCGGTAGCAACCAAATACATTAAAAACTAAAAAGACATGTATGTAAAAAGAAGGATGATTGAAGAAATTAAAGAATGTTCATATAACTATAAATAATTTATGTAGTTAGTATTCTTTCATTTGGAAATAGAGTGATCGATGAGACAATTTAAAGCTATTAATCTATATATTTGTTTAAATTTACTGTAATAAATGAGAAATTATTCTTAATATTTCAATGAGTTTAACAGAAGCAATTCATAGTACTATGTTTCTTACAGGAAAGTTTGTAGAAATAATTATTAATTACAGCACTTTTTGAAAGGAAAACATCAGAAGAGAAATGTAACTAATATTTGTTAAGTATCTAAAAGGTTTTAGGTACTGTGATTGGTCATTTTATTTTGTTCTATCATTTAATTTTGTCAAAAAATTTAAAAATTGCAGCTACTTTCTCTTAATTCAATGAATAGAAAGGTTTGTAGTGATGGTGTTTGTGGACAGGATATCATGTCTGCATGTTGTACTATGAATAACCACAAAGAAGACAACAATATGAAATGTAATAATTATTGAAACTGTCTTACTAATCGATTTTGAAACTGTCTCATTGCAATTTGATTCTCAATAAAGTTATATTTTAAAAAAGAAAAAAAATAAAAATCTATTTTATACATGAAAAAATATGGTCTAGCCTGAGGCCACTGCTGCTTGCGTATGAGACTCTAAATTGAAATTCAGTATGACTTCAAAAGCAATATTTTATTATATCACAATCCCTATGTTGATAATTACCAGCAGTAAAGGCAACAACACTTCCCAGTAAGCAAACTATGTTTATGCTTTTTAATCTAAGTTGAACTCATGGGCTTAGGAGATCTGCACACATCTGCTTTTTGGTGCTTGTCTTAGAGATAAGTTCCAGAACTAAATGGACCTGGCACAAATGAAGTGAAATATGTTTTTCATTTACTAACTTTACTATTTTGAAGTGGACATTTTGACTAGGCTAATATAACAATCATATACTGTTTATAATTCTTATACTATATATATATAGTATATATATATATATATATATATATATATATATATATATATATATACATTATTGATACAGAATATGACACAGAAGTCTAAGATATAAATCAGGTAGCACTATTAACCAGAAGGAAGGAATTAAGAAATCATTGGGTTGCAATAGGTAAATAAGAGCTAAAGTATTGACACATTCATGGGCAAAAGTGTACACACACACACACACACACACACACACACACACACACACACATCTCCCCCAAGGCAGCACTGTCATTTGACTCCAAACACATCTTTGACTTTGTATTGATATTTCAAAAATAGTCTGACTAAAATTGCATACATTTCTTAGTAATTAAAATTTTTTCTATGCATACCAAGTAACTTATCACTAACAATGTTTTTGAGAGAAGAGAGAAAGTGAATTGAAAAAAAATAGCAAAGATATTTGTGAAAGATAGTGAAAAACAAATCTGCTTTTTCAATGAAAGCTCTCCTTCTCTGTTTTGTCCTGGTCAAGGCCAGTCATTATAAACTCTTTTTAGCCCAGTTTATAAATTGCTGTTGACTCTAGTAACAGAGTTTCATAAATAAAAAAATGACAGAAAGTACCTGACTACTATAAAATGAATCAATATATTCTGAATTTTGACTTCAGAAAGTATTGTTCAGGGACATATTTTTACACCACGGAAGGCTGTATGAATTGTAGATCAATCAGACATTCTCTAATTTGACTCATTTCTGTGATTGAGTTTTTCTAGCACAAAGTAATAAGCATTTTCATATTCATCATTAGAGAAATGATTCTTTTTCTTTTATAGTTACTCAAAAAGATCTGACATGGATATACAAATCCCTTGCAAGTATACCAAAATACTGGGTATTATTTGAATAAAATTTGAAGCCTATAATATTGTCAGTTAAGCCATCTAATAAATGTGACTCTCATATGGAGTTTCCCTTTTCATATCAAGTACATCTTTATGGGACTGTTTCCTTTTATTAGGAAACATTATGATTGAAATCACTGATTGAATGCCTCATCAGTTGAATCTTGTCACAGCACAACTCCCAACCTTCCCAAAATCTTCACAAAAAATATAGAAGGATCAGATATCATTTGGTTTATACTAAAAGATAATTTATTTTTGTAGAAAATGTTGTCTGGCATAAGATCAGAATTTTTGTTTTGTGATACATTCTTAGATGCTTCTGTCTGGCTTTAGAAATGCTGCTAACTCCCAGAAGCTTATATTATGAAAGCATGTTCTTGGACAGAATTAAGGGAATGTAGTGGTCATAAGCATCTGTGTCCTAGATTCATCCATCTTTGCTGCATGCTCATTTCTTGCAAAATTCCTGAGTACACTCCCAAATAGCATTCGTTCCTTTGAATAGTAGCTTCTGTTCATGCTCTTCTGAGATTACCTCTGGTTCAAGTCAGCTCCCTCTTGTAGTCCTCTCTGGGGTGTTCCAGGGACTCGTACTTGTCATCCCCTTGGTCTCAATCACAGAATGCTAGGGATTTCTTGCATATGCCACAGGAGCAATCACATTCAGTGTGGATCACTCCAAACCAGATTTATCTGCCATAGTATGTGCTCTCAGGCCATTGTTCTGTCAGCATAAGGCACAAGTGCAAGCAACTACTGGGCCTCACAAGAATCCTAGATGACTAGAAAGCCATTCATCAGAGAAAGGCTATTTGTGCATATGTTGTGCTCTCAACTTTAACTCTGTTGTCATATTTATTCATATGTGACACCAGTGTTTAGATGGCTTGTTTGGGCTCTATTCATAGATCAAAAGACCTTATGAATTCTGTTAAAAGAATATCTTTTCTGTGATTTTAAACAAAATCATTGCAGCCATTTGGTAACAAAGAGAGGAAATGTTTATCAATAAACTTACAATCCTTTTAAAAGTGAAAACCTGGACATCTAAGTGATAAGAGTTCTCCTTTGTTGGTATTATACCCTAAGCAAGTACATTTATTTTCTATAACAAATTGTCAGCACATCATGAATTTAAAGCAACACAAATTTCTTGTGTAGTTATGTCAAAACTCTGATATAAGTCATAATTAGCATAAATGCCAATATGCTATTAGGTATGCCTTTCTTCCTACAGCTAAAGAATCCCTTGCTTTGCTTTTTCTGATATGAAGCACTGCTACTCCAATTTGGAAGCCAACAATGCAAGCTTAAAACTCTTTAAGTGGTATCACACTGACTTTCCTTTCTGGAGTTAGATGATAGTCTGTGACTCTCTTCTGGCAGTTTTAAGAACACTTAAGGGTTCAATGACCTCAACTAGATAATCCAGAGCAATCTCCTTCTCTCAAGATTTCTACAGTAAGCCACATATCAAATCCCTCTTGTCATGTAAGGTAGTATCTTCATAGATTGTGTGACATCTTTCAGAGTCCATTGTTTTGTCTACCATAGCAAAAAATGATTTCAACTAAACTCAGGAACAATCTTTCATGAAGATTCCCTTTCTTCCACTGATCGTTCATTTTATTACATTAATAATAAGATTTTGGTTGAATAGTGACACTATGTGCTTTTAAATACAGTGCAATGTAATACAATACATACAATACAATACATACAATACAGTACAATACAAAACAATACAATACAATACAATACAATACAATACAATACAATACAACTGTTGTTATCTAGTTTCACTTAACACTGTGTTGATGTTTTTCTCCTTCATCAGTTCTTGGAACCAGTATCCCATTCATATCAATTGCTCAATTAATATTATAATGAATTGAATTACAGTTGAGGCTCATGTCATTAATTTATTTTGTTATCAAGATGAGAGGGCATTATTTGTTGGCCATAAGAGAAAGAAAAACTGAGGACTGGATAGGTGGAAAGATAGGGGGACTCAAGGAATGATTTGTAGAAGTTTCATACAAGCAAAATCATATTTGTACTTCTCCTACTCTTTGCTTAAAATACTACTATGTTTGTTACATATGGAAGTTTATGTTGTTAATTCAAAATTTATGTTAAACTCACTGAAAAAGTCATTCTAGCACAAAACTTACCTAACGTATAATGATGACATTATAATTTACATAATGGCTTGTTTTTGTAAAATCAAAATTTCAGGGCACTATGACCTACTTACTGTCCAGACCACTTATCTTTTACTTTTTTAGATAGCAGCCTCATGCATCTGCTCTGAATGGAGAGAGGTGCTCAGAGGAGGTCACTCTTCAGACTGTCCCATAAGTGTACCTTTGAGATTGATTAGTGTCTCAGCTACTTTTTCTTCATTGCTGGGAAAAAAATACCAACAACCACAATTATGAAAGGAAAGGTTTATTTATCTCACAGTTAATGGAAATTTTAGTCTATACTCAGTTGGCTCCTAGGCAAAGTGGTACATGGTAAAGGACAGTTGTTCATGGGAGCAGAAAACAGCAAAAAGCAAAAGGAGGAGCAGTGACTTTGGCAGCTAGAAAGCCTATCTCCCTTCCTTATAGTGTATGCAGATTACCAACCCCAGGGTGGGTGTCACATTCATAACTCCCCACCTTCTTGGATCTTTAATTAATCATAAACTCTAAAAGCCTGCCCCAGTGACTGAATGAGGCTTTGGGTTAACAACAAGACATAAACCATAATAGTTACCTATCACTGAGACTTTGCTTTACTTTGGAGGAAAGGAGAATATTTGAAAGGTTTGCTCTCTTTGCTGTGAGTGGAGGAGAAGCAGATATCTCCAGTACTTGCTGCTTCTCAACCGTGCCTTTCAAGGCCTGGTTGCTGGAAAACCTTGAGTATATGAATACATACCAATGTAAAACAATGGGCTGGGCATCTCTAAATTCTCATGAGAAAACAAGAGTGGAGGCCAGACAGACAGCTAAGCAGATTGAAGTGCCTGCTGAGGCAGAGTGCAGCAGTTGGGGCTTGATCCCCAGGTTGCTGGGCCAGCCCTGCCCTCTGGGTGTGCTGCAATAGTGATCGAGACTGGGCATGGTGGCATGCACCTGTAATCCCAGCACTTGAGGGGCTGAAAAGAGGAGAGTCACTAAGAGTCCAATCTGTATGGTGAGACCCTGTAGTCCCTGTACTAAATACAAACAGCAACTAATGCAAAACAACACAGAGTGGAGCCTGTGGACACGGCCTTCAACAATTCAGTAAAAGAAAAAAGTCAGGGTACATATTCTTACTCCACTGCTTAGTATCAAAGTAAATAAAAATAAGCTAACATGGGGAAGCAAAATTGAGGCACTGCAGTAGTGCCAAAGAAAGACTGTCTAGAATGATTTTTGGATACTGAAATCTCTCATGAAACTTGTTACAAGGCTGAATTTGAATCAGAAAATCTAGAGAGGAATGTAAGATCCCACATTTCTAACACACACACATACACACACACACACACACACACACACAGTGAATGATGCTGTATTTCACATCACAGGAACAAAAGTTGAGAGGAGCAAGTGTTCCTGTTTTGTGTGCCAGGAGGGCCTCCAGCATGCAAGGATGCACAGTGAGCAGGATCTCCCAAGCTTTGCCATCACTTGCAGCTCAGCAGGACAAGGATGGTGGGTGCTCCTGTGCACGGGACTCTGCTGTGCTTCCTGGACTTCCTGGGGACAGGATGCCTAACCTGTGGTAGTAGCATTGGACAAAATAAGTCACAGCTCATTTCCTGAGTCATTAGAGAAATCCTATGCAAATCATTTTCCTGTGACTTATCTCATCCAACTGTTCTTTAATTTCCAAAGTAAAGATTCAGTTACTTATCACTGACTTCCCTCAGCACAGTCGTAATTACTAACAAAGGAACATTGTTAAGAGAGAGTAGGGACAAGCAGAAGCCCCGGCTCCTCCACTCTGCTTCTCTTTCCTCCTTCCCATCCAGTTCTCTTCTGTGCCTGATTTGTCTTTAGCTGTGCTCTCCCCATTTTCTTGGTATTCATCTAATCTGACCATTTGATGTATTATTCAAGTGCCCAACTCCTTTTATTACTAATTATATATTAACCAGGTTCTGACTTCATTCTTCTCTCTATTGAATCTTGGTCAAGACGTGACACTGACAAAAAAGGATTCCTAGAGCTCAGAGGAAATTTTGGCAAATGACAGTTCTCTTTTAGGCCTGTTAGTCTTAATGGAATATTTGATAAGATGGTAATAACCCCTGAGATCCTTTTATAACAAACCCAGAGGCAATATATATATATATATATATATATATATATATATATATATATATATATATATATATACATACATACATACATATAATCAGACTCAATGACTTTTATTTAGTCATTTAAATTTTCAATGAGGTCAGTTTTTGAAGGCATTTCACAGTGACAATATCTTGCACATGTGTGATCTGAATTGTCTTCCTTCTTTTAATTGCACCCATTGATATTCAGTAAATTATTCTTTATACTTACAATTCAGTTGCATTTTTGAATTTGAAATCCTCAGCTTTCATTGAAGAGTGAAGAACTATCATCCAAACTCTAAGGTTTTCTATCTCCTAGTTTGCAGAATTAATAATCTGACCATTTGAATACAAATTCTCAGGCACATGTCATGTACTTATATTCTCCATTTTAACATCACTTCTTGAAGATAGTTGGTACCTACCTTCTACTAGCTAGAGGTAAGAATGTCAGTCTTTCCTCTTAAAAAAACCTTTTGATGTCATTGTCAGTTTTGTATAACATAACATAATGTGTCCTTTGCTTCAAACATAAGATCCAATTGTTAGTATAAATTGTCCAACAATGCAAATATTTTCAGGTTAATATAATAAATATTCACATTTATAGAGTCCTTCACTGTTCCAGTACCATACAAAGCAATTACTGTAGTAGTTCTTATTTAATTCTGGCAGCAATTGTATAAGGAAACAGCAATTAATAGCCCTAATTTTGCAGTTGTTGACATCCAGGCTTAGAAATTCTTTGCAGAGCTGTTCAAGGGCATGCAGATATAAGGAGGAGCTAGCCTAATAAAAAAATAAGCCAGTTTCATTTCAGAACATATACTCTCTCAATCATTGTACTAAAGTATTTTGGCAAAAAGTTTACTAATTCTGAATCTGAACATTGCCATAATATGAGCAGAAAATATATGTCTGCCTCAAGTGATGCCCTTTACTGTACAAGCTTTGTTCTGAAGCTGTTTTTAGAGTTGAATTGTTCCAGGTCCCATTTATATGACATGTGTGAAGTGAGCAGCAAGCCTGTTTGATTACACCATCAACCTTAATTAATATGTTTATTATAATGGCTTGGAATTTATTTAACCAAAATAATAACTTCATTTAACATAATGACTCAGTATGCAAACAGCAGTTTGAAGTTCAACATTCCTGCGGCTGTTTCCAGAACATTTACCATGTGGCTAATGGGACTTCACCTTCTTGATCCCGTGACACCTGTTAAGGGCTGGGTTCACCTCTGATGCCTGAGCTCGCTATATGAAGGTAGGTAGCCAGAGTGAGTTAAATAGGAACCAAGTGGATTGCTAATTATTTTCATAGCATTGTTATGCTTTTAAAATATTTGTAGAGCTGTAATAATTGGAGATTCACAAAGCAATCCTCTTTAACTTTACTATAAAGTGGTTTGAGAAGCCAAAAGATCAGGTGAGTGAGACCTACCAGATGTTGGATGTGTTTCACAAAGAACTGCCCCTTTTTCCTTCAAGTCTTCTTGCCTCTTGAGTCTATATGAGTTATTGGAAGGTGGAAGAAAAGTTGCAGCTCCTCCAACTCCACCCATTAATTTTATTTCCCATACTTACTGACTTATATAAGGACTACTGAGATTCTTTACAAGTTAGTGAGAGGATTGCAGAAGTGTCTTTAAGAGACCCTTAGGAAACCATACATTGAAGACTGTGCAGTGATCCAATTCAAGCATGAGTCATGAAAAGTGGAATAAAATTTCTCCATCTTATTAGATGTAAACTAGCTGAACTCAGTGTACTGATTTTATACAGTGGCAAGGGTGGTAAAATGACTAGTTTTTTGCTAAATCAACTTCCTTTCAAGAGGGAGCACTATGCTGGACCATTGGTGGTCATTCGAGACTCTTAGATTCATACTATGTTTCTCTGATGAAGAGTTTATAAATGGAACATAAGCAGAAGTGACAACTGCCATCTCAGGATCTGAGCCCTGAGACTTTAGTAATCTACTCTTCGGGTCCTCTCTGGTATATTTGCACAGCTAAAATATGTACATAATCATAGTGTAGTGTTAACTACATGCACGCAGAAGGATGCTGAACACAAAATAACCCCCACAACATGGATACATACCTCGAATGAAGTGAGTCATCAAGAAACTTGTGTATCAGAAGGCATTGTTTGTTCCTTCTTAAAAAATAGCAACTTAGCATTCACTTCAATGGCACAGGTTTGACAAAAATAACTGAACACTTCTGTAAGATGAGTTCATGTCTATGAGATGTTTACATAATCTTGTGTGAAGAAAATTTACTTAAAGAATTTCATTTGGCCATTGGAAATCTCAAGAGAGCTGAAGTGGGACAAATAATTGAGAAGATAGAGTGTCTATCTGATTTCTAATATTCCATAAGGTGCTTTTGAGAAGAAAGGCATTGGAGTATCTATTAAAAAGTACAATTAGGAATGAAACCTATTTTCTTATAGGAATGAATGAAATTGATTTTCTTTGTATGGAACATTACTTAATATGACTTTGCTTTTGTAAATATGAAGCTTGATACCTAGCTATTGAATAATATCTGAGAAGCCATGATCTCAGTCCTAATTCTATCTGATTTATATTTATTGAAATGAGGGACCTTACCAAATTTAACACAACCCAAATAACTTACAGTAAACCCAAAATCAACATGGGACATAGATGTCAAATGCTTCAAATATTTTCTTAAAATATTTTATCGTAGGGCCAGCCAGATAGCTCAGAAGGCTGAAGTACCTGTTTAGGCAGAGCACAGTGGCCAGGGTTCCATCCCTGTTGTGCTACGCCTATCCACCCCAGGGCATGCTGGGACAGCGACAGGGACTGGGTGTGTGGCACAGGCCTGTAATCCTAGCTCTTGGGAGACTGAAAACAGGAGGATCACTGCAAGTCTGATCTATGTAGCAAGACCCTGTAGACCTTAAACTAACCACATTTGAAAAAAAAAAATAGAAAAAGAGTACCTGTTCTAGTTTGTTCTTGCTGATAATAAGTGTTAGTAGAAAATATGTATAAGCATGTTGAGATGCTTTGTAAAACCAAAGCACAACTATATAAGAAATACAATTAGCAATAAGTTCCTTTCCTCCCAGGGAAAGATATCATTAAATATTTTATGTTTTAAGCCTAAAAATGCAAAGACAGCAGCACCAGGTTTACTTATTTATTTATTCATTTCCTAATGGCTAAATATTAACTCCCAGTATGAAATATGTTAGTACTCCATTAATATGTGGAACAGGGGAAATACGTTTCAAAATTCAATTATTAGCAGGCAGAAAAGGGTGGAATTCACAAGTCGTGATCTGTTTCAGCCCTTTCAACAAATGTGATGCTACCCATAAGCGGACAAATTGAATGTATGAACCTATATAGAAGTATAACTCTGAAGAAAAATAAAGCTGGCAGTACAATAGTGAAATGCTTTGAGCAGTGTGACTATCTGCTGAAATTGTGAAGAATCTTCACAGTACTCAGGAACCTGACGTGTGGGCGCTAGGTGCTCTTCCATTAAGGGATTTCTTAAAACATCATCAGAATCTACTTTGGATAAGAGAATAATTATTAACATTCTTGTTTTGAATCACTGTTCAATTTTATATCATCTATAATAGTAATGGTCATTTTCATGAATTGTAACTGCTCTGTGTATGATATTATTTTCTTTATACTGGATTTAAACAGAGGTCAAAGCAGCCCCCTTAAGTTAGCTTTAGATTTTTGAAGTTCTGAAAATAAGTATTATCTTACGAATTGCAATATTGGTATTTATGGCTTCTTATTGAGGCTCTACCTAGGTTAAGAGGTTATCACAGTTCTCTAAAATGGAAAAGGTTATTAGAGAAGAAGGTAAAGTCCAAGACAGAATGTTGCAGGAATTATTTTACAGAAACATCTCTCCAAAGAAATATTTGAGAAGATAGTATTTTCTCACTTTGATAGAGCAAAATAGACTATCTGTTCTTTACTGTTTTCATTTATATAGACGAGAGTGCCGTCTATCTTTTTAAAGGGTGAAATAATTTACTAGAACATAGAAAAGAAATTGTCAAGCAGAATTCTAAAACAACTTCTAAAATCATGCCATAGATATAGGCCCGAAACAGAACTGACCCCTGCTGGGATCTGGGTCGGTGGCGGCAATCTACAGCACATGTACCAAAGCCATCGCTCTGCTACCACTGGAATCTCTCGAGAGTTTGCCACCGCTGATCTAGACTCCAGAGGGTTGGTGCATCTGGAAGCCACGCAGCCAATCAGGAAACTGCGTCACAGCTGGTGGTTCCAGAGCTATCTCCATTCTGCTGTGATCAAAAATAGTGATAACAAGAGCCTGCCACTGAAATTATTCGCTCCAAAGCCATGCTTTCTTCACCAGAATTCTCAGAAAAATAGAGAAACTCTATGCCTTACACATTCAATATTTAACAGTTTTCAATAAAAATTTTGCATTCCTGTCAATGTTTGTAATAGCAAGATGAGTGGTAGCTAAAATCCTGACCAAGGCACACAGCTTTTAACAAAAAAGGCTTTTCAGCTTTCATCTGCTAGGCAAATGTGGGGTTAAATGATTGTCGAATGATTTGCTATGTATGCTGTACAGCTTTACAGCAGGTTACTGTGGATGTGGCTGTTTCGTGGTTCAGCTTCACAGGGGACTCTATCAAAGAGGTAACAGATCCTGGAAGAAGAGATGTGGAATGTTTGGGATGAAATGTATCCCAGGAATAGAAAGCTCAGGAAAATTGCTTTTTGAACATATCTAGTCAAAATTTAACACTGAAGTACATATTTTTCCTGATATTGCATACATGTTTTTTAAAACCACCCAATTTCCTGATTTCTGCTTATCAACCTTAGTAAAGAATGAAATAACAGATTTTCATGAAATCTTTGTTGATTTTTTTAAAGATTTAAAGCAGTATAGTTTAAGACGATGTAGGCACATAGCTCATTGGACTAAGGGCCTGTTTAAGCAAGCGCAGGGAGCAGGGATCAATTGCCAGTACTGGCCCCAACCCTGTGTGCTCTGAGCTAGCAACTGAGTCTGGGTGTGGTGGCATATTCCTGCAATCCCAGTGCCGGGAAGGATGAAAACAGCAGGATCACTAAGAGTCAGAGCTGCATAGTGCGACCCTGTACCATATGTGTAAATTAAAAAAAGAATGCCTACATATAACCATGTCAAGTTTTACCCCCCAAAATTCAGCTAACCAGTATTTCTTGAACACCTGCTAGTTTCAGGTACTAAAGCAACTAGACAAAAAGGTACTCTGCCTTCTCTGATCACAGCTTTAATTGAATGGATTTCTGTTAGAGGAATGCATAGCCAAGTAGAAACAAGATAAAAATCAACACTTCTGAAATCTAGTTAGTCCTGGTAAAACCTCAAACTAAGGTGATCCTCAGTATCCCTAGCCAAAGTGAAAGTTTTCTTTTCTGACTGTTTTCCTTATGATTTGCAGGATTAAAAATTCAGTGATACCTTCAAATCAAGGGTCCCAGGAAGTAGAGTACCCTAGTTTATAAAACACTAATAAGAATGTATCTCCCACTACCAGCCATGGAAAGATTCATACCAGTGTTCCAGGTAGCATGGCAGGGCTCAATAGTGAGCTCTTGTCTCTGAGCATTACCGGAAGGAAGGAAGGAAGGAAGGAAGGAAGGAAGGAAGGAAGGAAGGAAGGAAGGAAGACAGACAGACAGACAGAAAGAAATGGAATGAAATTGTTCATGCCAGACATGTAAATAAACAGCAAAACCGGCCACAGGAAGATGTCCAGACTGACCTTTCTTCAGGGTTTGTGATGTTTATCTTCAATTATTTTGATTTCATGAATTAGTTTGGCCATACATTGCAAATTGCCATCAATTTCTCAGAAGATATTTGAAGAATGTGCTGTTCTTAACTGTATCTATCATAATTACGCAACTATGCTGCCTAATTCATTTTTCCATGCAATATTGTAAAAATATCACCAGTGGCACTACAATGTTTTGCACATAGTAGTTGTTTAATAAAATGCTTCATTAAAGTTTTTAAGCAATGACTTCTCTCAGCTGAGTGTTCTTCAGCAATTGACTTGACATTGGGGCTGCTGGCTATGAGGGTCAGCAGTGACAGCTGCCCTCACGATCTTTAATTTAATTAGTATAATGACTTTCTGGCAATCTGCACTTGAGAGTGTCCTTATATATCATCTTTCCTGGGCCTGTCCATGACTGCAATGCTCCATTTCCTTTCTGGCCCACAGGCATGTCTGTCTCCATCTAACTGTACTGTGACTATAATTATTATTTCTCTTCGACTCAGCTAATTGTGTTTGCAGCCTTTTGCTCTTCCCTGCTCTGTGAAGAGTCATTCAGGTGGTGTTTAACATGAGTCCATGTAACAGGAAACAAATTGTTTTGGGGGAGTGCTGTTTACCTTTTTTATTTTCTGCTTTGTTAGTGCCACTGATCTTTCATTAGCAAGGGACAGTGAATTGCAAAGACAGCTAATCCCACACACACACACTGACTCTTACAATAGAGAACACAACAAAACCATTTTCTCTCAAGGAAATAAAAAGAAGTGAGAAAGACTGTACCATGGGAATTATTGTTGCATCATTTTTCAAAAGTTATGCTCTAAAAATTGATGGAACTAAATAAACAAGTGATGGTCCAATTACATAATAGAATCTTACAGTTGTACCTGTGAAGAGATGAAGCTAAACAGACCATGTGTCACACATGTGGAGAGACTGAATACCCTAGCATTTCGCTGGCTCAAATACCACCCATTTCCATGAGGATACTATCTTGTAATAGCAGATAACTACAAATCAATCTTTGATTATGGAGACTAATCTTTGTTAAGCTTCCAAGACAAAAGTAGAAAAGTATTAGAAATATGGAGATGATGGTTAAGACTCTCAGGAAAGCTAGTTGTCTGTTCCCTATTGAAATGCATACCTGCAGCTCAGTGCTGAACTGGATCCCCATTCAACAGTAAAGCAGAATTTTTTTACATCCCAAACATCTCATTCCTCTGAAGAATGAAAAGAATAAATTACCATACAAATGAGGAAAAAACATACAAAATTTCTAGAATTAGGTCACCTGGAGTAGTCATCTCTTGATGGGGTGCATTTCAGCCATCAGGTATAAGACCTTGAATTATCTGGCAGTGTATATTCTGAGACTCTGAGCAATGTATCCCATAAAGTACAGAGATGAAAGAATACGGTCTACTGCACAATTCTACAGTCAGAAATTCAGGAGGCTGGTGTACCAAGGGGGAGAGTTAATCACATTGAAAATATTAACTTCTAATAAGGACAATTCCTAATAGAAGTTACAAGAAAAATGCTTTTGGTTCAGTAGAAGGCAAAGATACTGTAAGTGAAAGCACTCTTCCATAAAAAAATGAGTTTTATGAAGTGCTGAGCTCCTCATTACTGTAAGGATAAAGTGCAGACCAGATGATCATTAAATATCTGTCCCCTGATTTGTACAGTCATACATTTATGTAACAAACATTTATAGGCTCCTACTTATGTGTCAGGAGATGTTAATCAAGAAGCATCAAAGTTATATTCAACTCTAAAAATGTATAAAACTTCTGAATTTAGGGTGAGAACTTCGAATGCAGGAACTGATCAATAATAACTGAGTCCATTCTAAATATATGTGTCTTACATACAGTAGCTGAGTTTTCTACACTTTTTATACCTCAGAGGAATTTCAGCCAATCGTGTGTGAGGGTAAAACTCTGCACAGTATGCCCAAACTGTATTGTGGCTGCCTTTTCTCCTTTATCTTATTGTATCATACATACTTTTCCAGACAAATCAAGTCAGGAATGTTGCTTTGGTGCTCTGGTTTGCATGAGAAGTTGTCAGGCCTCATCTGACCTGATTCATCAGGATTATAAAGGTGACAGAGAGTCAATTTCAGGGATTCATGATCCATTTTACCACAATGCTTCACCTTGCAGCTAAGTAATACAGCTGTGATAAAATCAGCCATAATCACTGCATCTTACTCAGCCCTGCCTCAGCCATAAATACCAGCTTCACAACAAAAAAGCAAATAGAGCAAGAGCTAGGATGGAAGAAAGATGAAGGCAAATTGGAAGGTCTGTTCATGGTGACTACTGTGTTTATGTGTTTACCATATTCGTTTTTCCATACAGAGAATTAGAATATATATCAAACAAATAAAAAGCCTGCTTGCCTTTGATACATCAAAATCAATTATAAACATTTTATTAAGTACTCATTGCATTTAGAATTATCCTTTAGCTGTACCTATGGGATAGATGGTTAAATCCCAAATATGAAGACCCCATAGTCTATGGTACACAACATGTGTGTACACATGCTCAAATCCAAAGCTTTTGCTAGGAATAAATAAACAGATCCTGGAATGAATATTAAATACAGAGAAAATAGGATACAGTATTGAAGCATTTAAGCTGGGCCTAAAATTTGATATTTCATGCCTTCCTTGTCAAGTTGCATAATGTTCTCAGCAAAGAAAGAAAGGAAAGGATGTCAAGGAATCAGAAAAATGAGCAATGAAAGAGCTTCTATTTTAAAGAAAAGAAACACAAAATAAATAAGATTTAAAGCAAACAACGTGGTATGTCCATTATATAGTATGTTGGCAATAGTAAAGATTAAAGAGAAAAGCATGAAGAAGGGAGGGACATAGAAATAATCGAGGATGGTAATTTGGAGGTACCAGAGCTGATAGACACAGACCTGAATGGATAAGAGTTGAGCAATTGACTTGCAGTAAGAGAGCAAGCCATGCACATATTCAGAAAGCAAGAATATCAACTTTCAAAGGTTTAGAATAGGAGAATGCCTATATGTATAAATTCCTACAAGGAGGCCAGTGTAGGCATTGCAGCTTAAGGAAGGAGATGAGCATAGAAGAAATAGAGATCCAAGATGGGCGTGGCAGCACATCTTGTAATCCCAGCACTCGGGAGGCTGAGCCAGGAGGATTGTTGAGTTCGAGACCAGCCTGAGCTACTAAGTGAGCTTAAGGCCAGCCTGAACTGCATAGTGAGACCCTGTCTTAAAAAGACAAAAAAAAAAAAAAAAAAAAAAAAAAAAAAAAAAAAAAAAAAAAAAAAAAAAAAAAAAAAAAAAAAAAAAAAAAAAAAAAAAAAAAAAAAAAAAAAAA
>PVKA01000524.1:44148-152953 GCA_004027165.1 Ctenomys sociabilis | reverse complement strand
TGACAAACTGATCCAAAAGAAAACATTCTTTAAAATACAGGAAATTAGGAAAAAGCCCAGTAAGGAGGCAATTGCCATATTCCAGACTAAAGCAAATGACCACCCAGATGAGCGTGGCACCAATGGTGGTGGTGAGAAGTGATCGGACTGTGTATGTCTTTTGTGGATGTCAACAGAATATCATGGTGGAATGAATGTGGAGGAGAAACAGAGAGAGAGAGAGACAGAAAAAGAGAGAGAAAGAAATAGAGACAGAGACTATGACACTCAAAGATGTTTGATTCCAGCAGCAAGGATAAATTTGGCACCAGTTTGACTAGGTAAATATGTGACAAAAGCAGATGGGAAGAATACAAGTGTTTCAATTTATTTATTTGTTTGTTTGTTTATTTATTTATTTATTTTTGGTGGAACTGGGGATTTAACTCAGGCCTTTGTGCTTGCCAGGGAAGTGTTTATTCTACTGAGCCAACTCCTGAGCCAGGTGATTCAATTTTAGATATATCCCATATCAAATGTCCAAGTAGAGATATCAAGTAAGGAGTTGGGCATATGAGATTGGATTCCAAAGGGAAGGTGTATGCTAAAGATTCACATTTAGTTATTATTAGCATAAAACAACCATGAGACTAGATGTGTTCACCCAGGTAGACAGACAAGAGAAACTTTCTCACAACTGGGCCCTGAGAATTTCAACTTTTCAGAGATTGATTTCTGAAATTAAAACTTGGCTATTTTTATGTTCAGCTACTGAAAAATCACTAGGCTTTCTAGTTCTAAATTTCTTTTATTACAAGAGCTCTAAGATATAATCATATGTTTTATTTTTTAAAGAGAGCAGAAATTAGAGTTAATAGATCTTCCTTTACAAAGTAATATAAATTTCACAGTATTTGTTGCAATGGGTAGTATTGTCTTCCAACCAGTTATTTATATTACCATATATATGCATGTAAAATTGGAAGAAGAAAGAATAAAATAAATGCATAAGGGCTGGGGACATAGCTCAGTGGCATAAGCACCTGTCTGGCAAACACAAGGTCCTGAGTTCAATCCCCTCTCCTACCAAAATAGTATAAAAAATTAAAAAGACAAAACAAATTAAAGCATCAACTGCTTCTTCCCATAGTTCAGTAGAAATGCATAGTACAGTTCTCCAAACCATCTGGCTGACATACATAGATAAATCTCTTTCCTCCACTCCTTCTCTTGTCCTTCTCAATTCAGTAACTCTTTTCTTTTAAAGAATTTCATTCCCTTTTCCCATCATTGAACCTGAAAGATAGAATCATGTTGAAGGGGATATGTTTCAGGATCTCAGATACCTTAGATTGAATATCTGCACTAACTGCACCAACATCAATAGAGGCAGTGATTAACGGTTACTTATTAATCCTTTACTAGACACTGTCAGGCACTGTGATAAACATTACAGGTACATTTGTTTCCGTAAAGTCCCAATTCACAGGTGTGTAATTATCCCATGATTATAATTTTCCCTTCTGCAAATGTAGAACCAGTGGCTTTGAAGGTTGATGACTCCTTCAAGGGTACACCTTGAGCACAGGGCTTTTCCAGCTCCCAAACTGGACCTCCTACCTGATTGAAACTATGCTGAGATGAAATGACTTTTCATAGAAATCTAGCAATACTTTGCTTTGTATTGATATGGCTTATATTTATCTAGTTATTCCCCTTAGATTTACTTCTTTAGAACTATGAAACAGCTTTCTGTTGTAACTGTATTGTGTAGATTTTTAGGTGAGTGAGGGGCTCAAGAGAGCCTATCTCAACTAGGTAGAAATGAATTTGAACCTATTTACCACCTATGTCATAATGAGGATTTTCCTTAACTTTTCCAAGTTTCAAAGTCTTTATCTGTGAAATGGGAATAAAAACTAAGTACTTCATATTTAATCACAGGAATATATGAAGGTTAAATAAAAAACATGCACTTTAATCGCTGGTAGAGGGTAGATATTCATGAAATGTTTCTATCGCTATTGATGTTGCCATTGCTATTATCCTCATTAATATTTGAGAAACATGGTATCTTTTATCTCTCTGTCTTTCTCTGCAAATAGTCTACTCTAGATCTTGTTTTACATCATCTTGCTGTGTAAAGCCTTGTTTCTTCTCTTCCACTACCTAGGAACCTGCTCCAGGAATCTTCCACATCTCAGTTCTAATGCAACTCGCAGTAACACATTTTTCTCTGTACTGTGACATCTTTCATTTTGCAAGGAACTCTAAGTGTATTATAAATCTTCCTAATAAATCCATAAGGCACATTGACTTGGTTATGGAACATATTACAGGAAGAACCAAAGTCTTTATTATCATTTTCTTCAATATTGAATATCACTGAATTTCTATTATATGTTTTGTACTCACAACGTATAGCACACAACCTTAACATTGCCATTTCATTCTAGGTGCATTTATTCTAAAAATATGTTCCATAAGTTTCATATAAGCAAACTGGGCTATCCTTTCCTTCCCATTTTCCCTACAGACCCAATAAAATTGAATCATGAAATCACTGATTTATTGGATAGATAAATTCCAGGAAATTTATTTGCTTTATAACTATTCATTCATCTCTATTTCATTAGGATAAAATTATATATATATATATATATATATATATATATATATATATATATATATATATGAAATTATGAATCTTTTGCAAGGTTGTAAAAGCAGATCTTCCATGTCACAGTTCCACTTCTTTCATTAGCAATGACCATTACAACCACATTGTGCTTCTCTTTTCTGTATTTTTTGTCAAACTTGAGGGTTAACAATCACCTCTCTGGCTCCTCTCCCCTCCATTCACTTCCACTAGATTTTTTCATGTACTTTCTTACAGTCTATTTGTTTTGAAATGTGTCACTGTCCTCTGACACCTCCCACTCAACTTCCCTCAGGCTCCCATTTTCACATGCCAGCTTATTTTCTTTGGGTTTTCTCCATGTGTTTCTGTTCTTTTCCAGTGAAATTTCCTTACTGGGATGTGCAGTCTCCTGCTCTGCTCCTTAGCAGCTCCTTGGTATGCAGTGCTAGCATCGTAGAGACATAATGTGCTTTAGGAATCTCTGTCAAGTTCACTAGGTTTCTATTTCACTTTCAATCTTGGAGAGGAACAACATGAGAGAAAAGAAATAAGTGGCAAATACTGATAGATCTTTGAAAGGGAACAATAAAAGGATTGCTGCTAGATTTAATAACTATATAGGAGCAAACCAAATGAACTGCCATAGAGAATGAATGAAATTGCTAAGTAGGTTCATAAGGAATCTAGGAATATTTCAAAATATTTATATATAAACTAAAAAGTATCTATGGGGCACTAACTGGAGATAACTGATTTAAAGAAAGAAATGGAGTGCAATCCTTGGTACTACAAAAAAAAAGAAAAGAAACAAAAAAATGAACCTAAGGCATTTGCTAAATTAGCGGATTTTATACCTTAATTCTTGCTCCAAGAAACACTTAGGGTTCATTGTAATTTTCTGGCGTGACCTCAGGACTTTTCTCCAGCTATAAATAATAGTGGTCACAAGCAGAAGAAATTAATAATTAATTAATTAATTGATAATTCTAATAAGGATTAATAATCCAAACCAAAAGGTCCTGAAAATCTTACTACCAAAACCCCAAATCCACATGTTGTACTTGTAATATTTAGCACACCTGAATTTGGTTTAAAAACAAGCCACTGTTTCAGAAGTACACGTCTTTTATTGTTCAATTTGAGAAATTCTCCACCTAAATGAATTGCAGTATAAGTGCATTTTATTCACAAAGTGTGTTCCATGAAGCACTAGTTACACTCCTGGTTAGTACCTAAACTTTGGAAACAAGAATTAAGAATGAAAATAACAAAAGAAGTGAAAATGGTTCGAGTTATTGTGAGGTGTTTCAGAGTCTTCAATGGTGTGGAATTAATTTTATATCTGTGAGAAGCATGTAGTATGCTATGATTGCCAGCCTCAGTCAGCCACAGAGCCGTTTCCTTGTGTGCAGGCCTTCTCATAACACAAGAATTCTCTGACAGACTTCGGGAATTATGTTTTCCTCTTATATTAAGGGTTTTACCTAGAGCCAGAGTGTAAATGTCTAGATTCCCTGACAACTCAAAGTGATGAAAACTGAAAATATAAATAAGTTCAAACAAGCTTTTATTAAATGTTTGTATGACCCATCCATAAAGAAATCTAAGCTGCTGAGGTATGTTTTTTAACCTTTTTGAAAACTTCAAGATCAAATGACCTTTCAAGTAATACTCTCGGTGATTCAGAAAAGCTGGGGGAGTGTTTACATTGGCCTGATGTGTAAATGCTTATTTTATAATGTTTTTACTTCAATGAAGTGTTTAAGTAAAGCTTCTCAAAATGCAGGTTTTCATAATTCAAGGATAAACCAGGAAAAATTCTTTCCTATGATAGTATATAAAGTGCAGAAAACTTATATTTGAGAAGAGAATATAAAACTCTAAAACCATTAAAATTAAAATAGCTAAAATATTTTAAATACTTGTGTAGAGAATAGTTACTCGGTTGTACACAGACTAGTAAGGCATGATGTGTTTGTCTTATATCATCATTTTGCTATTAACAAAATAGCAAAAGAGAATTAACAAAAAAACTTGGAAATTTTTTAAGGCAACATATTTGACTTGAAAAGTAAGGAAAACGTTCTCTTTTAATAAATGTCTAGGTTTACAACCTTATTGGTAAGCTCAATATGCCAAAGTTGATGGAAATAAGCTACTGGAGGTCTCTAGGAGCTATCTAGTTTTGCAGTGAACTTGAACTGAACTGCATTGATTTGTGAGATCACAGGATCTGTTCTAAATATTAGAAAAAGGAATGAGATGCTCAGCTTGATATTATCATGTCTCCAATGTGAACTTAATTCTGATTTAATGCAATTACTCTGTGTTGATTAAATCTCAAACTGTTATTAAAAAACTGAATTATTGAGGTTTACCATTTATATAACAAGTTTGGCCTTCTACATTGCACCATAAACCTTAATCATTATGTTGGCAATAATCACTTTGTGGTTATTTAACATGAATAATTACTTCAGCTACTAAAATGAGATGCTGCAGCATTCCACTATTACAATGTCCCCACCACTTACGGGATAGCACTGCCATTTCTACTTGAATTACTTAACTCTTGGCATACAGTTATTTTTTCTTGTGTCCACTTAGAATACAGTGCTAACAGAATAGTGTTTTCCTTCTTGTCATTGAGTCTTTACCACAGCTTAAATTTCTAGACTGTGAGCTGAAATAACGGCATTTAGTTATGAAGGCTTTTTATTTATCTTGAGAAAGACAGCAGCACAAATGGATCTTTAACAAAGTCAAATAGAAAAGTCAATATTTGAAACTAGCATTTTTCTTTGTCATCTTATTTATAATTCTTCACTCCATTTTATAGCAATATCTATGTCTATATCCATTTCCTATCCACAGCTATCTATATCTCTCTCTGGAGAGAGAGAGACAGACAGAGAGAGAGACAGAGACAGAGAGAGAGAGAGAGAGAGAGAGTTATTATTGGTGGTGGTGGTGGTGGTGGTGGTGGGAGATGGACCCTTATTGCAGCTTGAGCTGACCTTGAAATCACTGTATAGCGAAAGCTATTCTCAAACTCATAGTGATCCTCTGGCCTCAACCTTCTGAGTACAAAGATTGCAGATGTGTACCACCATATTTTTCCTTTTCTCTTTTCATGTATTTTTTGCTTGATCATGTTTTCTTTCTTTCATGGAATTTTTTGTTAAAGTAAATGCATTTTTAAATAATAAACATTTGTAGGGGATTTTAAAGAAATTATGATATACATTTAGTCTTTGGGATTCAATCCCTGGTACTACATGCCATGCCAGCCCTACCCTCAGGTGCATTGAGCCAGCTACTGAGACTAGAGTATAGTGGTACAAGCTCATAATTCCAGCACTGGGGAGGCTGAAAACAAGATCACTATGAATGATATTTTAAAAAGGGCAGAATGGCATTTGGTCTTAAATGTAGCAAGGAAAGAACACTTCAGAATATGCCCTCTTGCTTCATGGAGTTTTCATCTAAGACAGAAAAAACATTCTTACGTTCATAAATAATAGCATAAAACTGGAAGGGAACAGTGCCTAATTTTGTTCATTTCATTTGAGGTCACATTCATAACTTCAACTGTTGAGAAAAATTTTATTTAAGATTAGTATAAAATTAATATGTTAATTTTATGTGTGTGCCTAAACTGCGTTGGATCTGAGGTCATGCTTTGAAAAAGCTGTGACATTGACTCTCAGTTCGCAAAACAGTCTGTCCCTTGGACATTGTCAATAGGTTCATTAATTTTTGTTTCTTATATTTTTATGTTTGGTGCAGAATGAGCAAGAGTAGAAATTATGCCTCAACATCTCATGTATTTATGTGGCTTTCCAAAGACTGTACAGGTCAATGGAGCCTCATCTTTTCATCTAGAAAACCTATGTAAGAATGCTTACTTTTTTAGCATTGATTTGAGATCATGCATGTAAGTCACCAGTCACAATGGCTGGACTTTGTTCTTAGTAAACTATAACTTCAGTCTTCATTATTGATGATGGATTTATATACAGGTGACTTCCAGAGCTGAAACAATTCCTGTACTCAAACAACATGTCAGGATGTGCATGCAGTGTCCATTACTCCTAGGATATTGCATGAGCAGTTATCGAAGAATGGCACACGTGCTGCAGTACCACCGCACCATTCTGTACCCACTGCAGGCAGTGTTGAGCCATCACAGTGTGCCCAGACAGAGACTCAAAACACTTCACAAAACAGTGTTTTAGGCAGCTACTATTCATTGTTACTCACATGAAAGATGAATCTTATTTCTACTTAATAGCTAAACAGAAGTGAGGCTGATAAGAAATAATGAGCATATGAAACTAAGAAAAAGAAGAACTGATTCTGCAGGGCTGAGGAGAAAGTAACTAAATGACCTGGAATCCAGAAGAACAGAAGGTTAAATCTACACAACAATTTGTCTGTCACCATTTACCCTTTTGGCAATGTGTCTCGTCACAAAGAAAGAAATAAAAACTAAATTGATTAATTTTGTCAAAGACTATGTTCAAATGGACATGAGGTTGAACTGAAGTGTGGTTCGGGGCTGATTTGTCACCTCTGATTTCTCGATTGTAACACTGACATCAGAGTTTTGCCCCTGGCGTGGCTCACTATCCCTCAAAGTTGGACAGTTGACAGAAGATAGTCATTCCACATGGGGACTGGGTGGCTTATAATACCTCTTTACATTTCTTAGAGTCACATTGTTTTCTCTAAGACAAGAAGTCTCTTAGCTATGAACTCATGCACAATGAAGTGTAAGCCCAAACATCTAACTGATGCTCTAAGAGCCCAAAAAAGCAATGTTTCATAAGAGAATGGAAAACGCATGCCGCTATGGTGATCACAAAGTCTCTCAGACCCACTCAAGTACCCATTTGCTTGCAGTTCATTAGATAGCAATAGTTAAAGTTCATGAGTTTTCAGGGAGGGGGCATATTAAAACAACGCCTCACTGGCTGCTCTGAAGCCCAGTCAGCTTTTCTGTAGTTTGTGGTACGCTGGCCCATGTAGTGTCTCAGTCTTACACTGGCATCAGCTGGTAATCCAACATCATTTGGACTACACATGCCTAAGGACTCCAAGTTTGACTTAGGACCAAATTATAATATATGAAAACTCTTAATATAATAGGCCAACTTTTTATGTGGAATGTGGGGGTTGGTAGATAGAACTCTGCTAGCTTAAAATGTTAAGGTTTCTATAGACATGCAGGATTTTATTTATTTTTTATTTTTTTATTTTTTTGTCTTTTTGAGACAGGGTCTCACTATGCAGTTCAGGCTGGCCTTAAGCTCACTTTGTAGCTCAGGCTGGTCTCGAACTCACAACCATCCTCCTGCCTCAGCCTCCTGAGTGCTGGGATTACAGGCCTGCGCCACCACGCCCGGCTGCATGCAGGATTTTAAAGCAAAAATGATTTTATCCATGCTCAGTTATGTTGATTTCTAACAGGATGATTTAGGGTAACATCACATATGATATGTAGGACAATTTCTTGAAGAAATTATCTTAACGTAAGTATATGAAGTACGTAAAGGTATACTAGTCTTAAATTTCATTCTTAATGCTTTTCTTTTCGCTTTGAAATGATTATAGTAAAAGACACCCTTTAATCTTCCTCAGATGGCTCCTTCTTTAATTCAAATATACTTGTTCTACTAATCTTTGCTACTTTCTCAAGTAGTTCTGGAAGTCTTCTTTTGTGAGTGTCTTTAATTGTGCAATTATTGTTGCTTCAAAGTTCCAAATTAATTCTAAATGACTTTGTTTCATGGTCTTTTTGACTTTGAGGAAAAGTCAGTAATCACATGTTCTGGGTCTTATAAGTAAAGGAGTTCAGGACATGCAATAAAGGTTTTCCCAACCTGCCTTTCTGTTGAATGGCATTTAGCAGAAGAAGACATTATTCATCTCTTTTAACAAACATCATAAGGATACTTACAAAGAGGACTTCCAGAACTGTTTCAAGAAGGGGTTAGAATGTTAGGATAAAGGTGATCAAAGAGAGCAACAATGTGTTTTTATTGTAATAGTTTACTTCTTTCAAAAGTTCACCATATAGTTTGATCACACCTTATAAGTTTTATGATTTAGACTACTTATATGGAATTCTGAACCTTGTCATGATTATTTTGTCCTGTCTTAGGATGCATATAGTTAATATAATAATGAAAATATAATTAAATTACCACCTGGCTTCAATTCAAACATAACATAATAGAAAAGAATCTAAACTTAATACATATATGTTGGCATATATAGTGAGTATGCTGCGGGTGAATGGGGTTTAGGGAATTAAAGTTGGAACAAAGGTCCAAAGAGATAAAGATGGTACTAAGGAAAATCCTCTAGGCCATTTCCTAAATTGGTGGCTCGTGTTAGAGCACTGCTTCAGTCAGCAAAGCTGTGGCCAGCTGGCATAGAAATGTGATTGGCTGAATGGTCCAACAACAAAAAGAATCCTAAAAATTTCCTTTCATGCTCTGAAAGGGTATGCACATGTGTGTAAAAAAGAGGAAAGCAATTTCTAGGGCAATGTTAAAAGGAAGTCCCAAAGAAAATAATTCAGAAAGAAGGAGAATCAGTTGTAGAACTAGAGTCCAAAAGAAGGAAGAAAATGGACCTAAAAGGATATAGATAGAAAACATTGTAAACAATAAGCCAAGTCTTGTCTGGATCCAGCAGTGGAGAGAAAAAGCCCATCAGTGAGTAGAATATGCAACGCTGCCTCTGCCAGTGGACTCACCAGAGAACCAGCCGTGCTGGGGCTGAGTTGGCGGCATGGACTCAGGAAGCATGGCCGGGGGTGTTCATTGGAGTGTAGCAGGTCTGGGCCGGAATGCAAGATGCTTAACTTTGCCCCTTCCTTCCCTCCTTGGATCGGCCTTTCAAGCTCAAGGACAGTCCTCACCATAGTCTTCCATGCTGGCACTGCACGTCCATCACCTGTCCCACTCTCCCACTCTCCTCTACACTCCACACAGTGTGCACTCTTGAGCGGCCACATTTGCCCTGTGCCCCAGAGAGAATGTTATCAGAAAAATATGTCCTTCCTATTAGCCAGCCAACTTAGCTTCTATATGCTATGGTGGCGCACTATCACGTTCTATGCTCAGGAGACCGTGTAGGGATCACCATGGCTGACTGCGGCCTTCTTGAGGTGCAGCTGCCATAGCTGCCCTTGAGTAGACCTCAACTCTTCTCTCATATTTCCCTCTTACATTAGAGATAAAAAATTCATTATAGGAGTATGTAGAATTTCACCTGGTAGTGGACACCCTCAGCACCAGGAATGAGCCCAACATCTTTGATATAAGAGTGGCCTAAACCAGACACATTCTTGCTCGAATCCAAGCCGTCTTTATTTTGACTACTGTATAGTCTGCTCCCTCAGACTCAAGTCTCTGGCATCCATCAATCTGCCACCAAATATGTCCTCACTTCTGTCCGTAAGACTTCAAGAAATGTCACCTGTCCATAATTCTTGATCTACCTCCCTGTGTCTTTGGAGTCTCTATTCCTTCTGCCTGTGGGAGCCAGTTGCATTACACCAGAATTTCTCAGAACAAAACACATATTCATGTTTTGTTTTGTTTTGTTTTTCCAGTCAGGCAATGTGCAACCAGAAAAGGAGTTTTCAATACAAACACCTCTCATCTTTTGTTGCCCAAACCACAAGAACTCTCCTAACAATGGGCATCAAATCTAGTTGAAATGAAGTTGATTAGGGCTCAGAATAGATATGAATGTTTGTCATAATAGTATCTAATAAATTTCCTCTTCCATTCATATTAAACATACCCAAATTTTGTTTTATGCATCTGAGTAGGTTTTTTAGTAACAAAAGGATATTATGAAAATGCCATTAAAAGTTTAATACCTGGAGTTTTCAGCTCTCTTCTGTGTCATGTACATTCTCGGGCATGACTTAATTTTAAAATGGGAGAAAAAGAAAAATTATTGCTAACATTACGATGTTGAATAAGGTTTATAATAGCAATAATCCCCCATGAAAACAGTTGTTATCATAGTTAATGCCCATTTTGCCAGTGTGTTAACCTTCCCTGGCTCTGCCTCGGGCCATTAAATGGCCAACCATTTGTTAAGCACCTCAGAGCAAGTAATTTCAGGGAAAATATTGCTGAGCGCATTTGCTAAGTAAAGCACCTGAAATGACAGTGACAAACTCTACACAAGTTTGTGAACACACCTGCATCCCTGTATGTGTTTTTCCTGAATCTTTTCTTCAGGAAGATCATGCTGGATAATTACCTTGGGTCATTCAGAGCTGCTTCCCAGTGTTGCAGTATCCATTCTTACTCTGTCAGGTCATCTCTAACTTCAGTTCTCAGGTGCTGCTCTCAGCTGTGCTCCTTGACATTTTTTATATATCTCAGCTGACATCAGTATATTAAATATTTATTAATTTCAACTCTAGGCCTGAAAAACAGATCATGTCTTTACAATGCACAAAACACGTAACTAAAGAACATAACAAAACTGTTACTTGCAAGCAAGAATAAAACAGAAAAACAGAAGGGAGGATATGGCCTAACACCCAGGAACATCTGTCCCTTTCATGGACACAGCTTCTCAATAAATAACTTCTATTGTTAATCTCTTCTGTGCTACATTCAGTCAGTGAATATAATTCATACTACATTAATTCCTAAGTCTACTCTTATTATCTTTCTTAATACTAACAGCATTTCCAGAAGGTTGGTATGATTAGTAGGCTCAACTGAAGAGTGAAGAAAAAAAATTAAATCCAGGAATCTTTAACTTCAGATTCAATTTCAATGCCATCTCAAAATACTTGTATCAGTCTCCTCTTTCCAAGTGACTGGTTGTTATGCACTGACTCCACCAGATGAGAGGATGCACTATTTGTTGCAGTGCTTGCTAATACTTGACAGGTCCACATATTTGGCTTGTCTAGGGGCACTTTGTTGAATAAATCTTGGCCAAGAATGAGCTAATTTTCTATATGGTAACAAAGTACAGATCAAAAAATATAATAATTTTTTCTAGTACACTACAGTGATATTCTTCTTTTTCTGTGTTTAGGACAGGGTCTACAGGGTCGCACTACATAGATCAGACTTGTAGTGATTCTCCTGATTTCAGCCTCCGAAATGCTGGAATTGCAGGGGCGCACCACCACACCCAGTCTCAATTGCAGTGTCAGCATGTTCCACAGGTGGTGGGGCTGGCACAACACACCAGGGATCAAGCCCTGGCCGCTCACAGTGATATTCTTAAACTCGCTCATTCTTTTTCATTAGTGATAGCTGTATACTCAAAATCCTTGATTGATCTAGAATTATAAATAATTGACTTTGGATAGCATTTTCTTGACAAGTAAATGTAGTTGCAACTAACTTCAACTACTTTTCTTCAGCAAAACATTATGTCAATACAATTTCATTTCAAGGGAAAAAGAATACAGGGATATTACGTACATTTTCACATAATCAGTCATTTTATTAATGAAATAAGTAGACCTCCTTAATCAAAGATGGAATGTCCTCCTTAAGTCTTAGTTGGAAGAAGCAAATGGGCGTAACAGTAGGAAGTGCAGAAATTGGTTCAGAAGACACAGGAAAAGTTTTAATGAGGGAGAGATCGTTTATCATTAAGCTTCTAATTTGGTAAGGTTATATTCTATTTTTAAATTTTACTTTCCATC
Source organism: Ctenomys sociabilis (assembly GCA_004027165.1). Classification (NCBI taxonomy): domain Eukaryota; kingdom Metazoa; phylum Chordata; class Mammalia; order Rodentia; family Ctenomyidae; genus Ctenomys; species Ctenomys sociabilis. The sequence continues at coordinate 140,624 of PVKA01000524.1, read as the reverse complement.
ATCATTTTCCCCACAATTAGCACCCTCAATTGATAATATCAGATGACTACCATACATCATGCATACAAGAAAAGGCCAAAGGGCAAGAAAAGAATCATGGATTATTTGCCATGATTATAGTAAGTCCTTCACTTATTGTATTGACAGAGAAAAGCCCCAAAGCCAATTCTATAAATTCGGTGATAATTCTCGGCTTTCTGTCAGGCATAGCTATCAACTGGTTAGGCAACTCACTATTGTCAGATGAAGAAGGCCAAATTATCTTTTAAAACCCATGAAAGTACCACACTTAATATTCTCCGAGATACTTAATATCTACACATGAACTAGTTTAAAGTCACAAGCAACAACTCATTCTTTCCCAAATATTTTAAATCCAATAATGTTCTGACAGATTTAGTGGAGAGCAGGCTCATTAGCATAAGCTTATCAAGTATCAGAATACATGGCTTTTTATGTCAGTATTTTGCTGTAGCAGGTTGTTTTGTTTTATTTTCTCTCAATCTAATTGATATGAAGATAGAAATCTCAGTATTTGTGATAAATAAGCTTTGCTACATCTTCTTGGTATTTTATAATTCAGGTGTTAAAAAATGTTGAAACTATAAGTGGTTACTCACTCAGTGGGAGAAAAAAAGTGGGGCACAGACTTTCTGGAAATTTAGCAACATAAGCTTCTAGTACAGGCTTCTAGGTATGGTGCTGTAAATTATTGTTCAATATTGTTCATCTCTAGTAAATGTCCTGACCAGTTTTTAGGTGTCTACAAATAATATGGTTGAATATTAATATATAATGTCTTATAAACTATTTTTTCATAATTTAGAACTAATTCAAGGTAATTCCTATAATAAAATCATTCTTAAATTTTTATCTTATGCTTCACTTTTATGACTGTAAAAATGATAAAAGGGCAACTAATCAATAGTTGCATAGAGTATTCAGTGTGTTCCTCAAAAGATGATATGTCATGTCATTTGTGGGTCCGGCTGTAAAGTTCTACAACAAGACAGGACCCAGGAGACACCGGACATCCAGTACAGGAGTACTGAAGCAAAGAGAGATGGGCTGGGATTCCATTCACTGCACATTTCTTGCTTCTCTTTTACGTCTCTGCAGGATGATAATTTTGTTCTTTTATTTTTTTAGTTTTTTAAGGAATGTTAATTTTGTACAAAATTTTTTCATTGCAATGCTGCAAATATGAAATGACAAAGTCTAATGTGCCCTAAGCTGTAGCACTCAAGCAGCTGTAGGCAAAAGTCATCCTACTTTGAATGGAAGGGAGGCTGCCCAGAGTAGGAAACAGGGTACACATTTGGAATCAGAGGGGCAAGCAGTGCAGATGTCAGAGTCCGGGAGCAGGCCCAGAGCTTGACTGACACAGCAGCATTCTCAGGGCAGACTGTCTCTGGGCTGGAGCTTGAAGCACAGTTTTTGTTTATTTGTTTGTGATTTTCGTTTTCTTGACTGATTTTGACCTGAACATCTGACTCAGTGCTTTGCTTCTCCCTTGTGTAGTTCTCTCAGCTGCCTAGATTCTTTTCCTACATCTTCTGCACTTCCTTGCGCTCAAAACCCTGTCCCTGGGAATGACTGCCCAGGACAGCAAAGGTTCTACTTGATCTTCAATCTTGTATCAGAACTATCATTAAAAGGATCTATACAATACATGAGCTTTCATAAGTACAATTTAATAAAAGTCTGGAAAAGCGACAGCTATTGCACATCCTTTGTCTTCTTTTCTCTTATGTACTTCTCTTTTATTAGATTAAAAAGAGGTAACACTGGTGGTGTGAAAAGCTAAAAGCTTAAATTACATTAGCAATGGCTGCCAGCCTTAGTTGTACCCCATAGGGTAAAATGTATGATTCTTGAGAGCTTATTTATTGCCTGGCACATAGACCAGACTCTAAAATTGTGTGCCTTGTGGAAAAACAACACAGAACAAAACATGTGGAAAGCCAAAGTCACAGATGAACAACAGAGGAAGCCTCTATTTCTTTTCATTCTAACCACCAAATACAGTTCCAAGGCTATTGTATGTGTATATATGTGTGGGCGTTAATAAATGTTTTGCTGCACATCTACCTGTTACCTGAGTAATTGCTGAAAATAGCAGCTAAGTGAATACCAGATTGTTGCTTCTGATAGGAACAGGATGAAGGGCTGGCCAAATAGCTCAGTGGATTAAAGCTCCTGTAAGCAGGTGCAGGAGCCAGGGGTTCGATACCTGGGCCTGCCATGCCAGCCCTGACCCCAGGGAGTGCTGAGAGGGCAATTGAGTGCAACTAAGGCTGGCAGCCATTGCTTATGTAATTTAAGCTTTTAGTTTTTCACACCACCAGTGTTACCTCTTTTTAATCTAATAAAAGAGAAGTACTTAAGAGAAAAGAAGACAAAGGATGTGCAATAGCTGTCGCTTTTCCAGACTTTTATTAAATTATACTTATAAAAGCTCATGTATTTTATAGGTCCTTTTAATGATAGTTCTGATACAAGACTGAAGATCAAGTAGAACCTTTGTTGTCCTGGGAGAGGGCTTTGAGTGCAAGGAAGTGTAGAAGATGTAGGAAAAACAAGTGGTGGTGTGTGCCTGTAATCCCAGCTTTTGGCAGGCTGTAACCAGGCAGCTCACTATGAATGCAATCTAGTAATGAGACCCTGAACACCTTGTAGACCCTTCCCCAAAATATAGAAAAAAAATAAGAAGACCAGAATGACATCACGTTCTCTACAGGAGATGCTCTTTGCCTGGAGTGAGGAAGTCTGGCTCTGAAATAGTTGAAGAAAAGAAATACCTATTGAAATTATACTCTCCAGCTTGCTGCAGCACAAGGGAGAATGCGTGGAGCACAATGAGTTCTCTGGGATTAGTGCAGTGGGTGAATACATCAGTAATTTCAATTAAGAATGAATGAATTTTAGGAAAATGGAGGAATCATGCTATGCAGTTCTAATTCTACCTGTGCTCTCTAAGCTTCAGTTATCTGATACATAAAATAGGAATCATGTCACCAGAATTGCAAGATTATATAGAGGATTAAATTGTAAATATACAGCATAGAACAAGGCTCAACCTTAGTTCTCATTCAATGCTTACTAGCAGAATCTGCATTTGGAGTGAATTGTGAGATGTGTTTAAAGTGCAGCTATGCCCTAGGATGTAAAGGCAGATATGGGATTACATGAATCTGACATGAGGTGAGAATTAGTCCCTGGTTCCTAGGATAATTCCTGATTTAATATGTTAGAATGATTGCCCACTTCCCTCTAAATTATTTATATTCTATTTATTTTCTCATTGTTTGTGTTTTTTCCCTCTCACTCTTTTTTGCTGAAACTTTTGAGTTAGCAATGGCTTTTGAGTGGGGATTTCTTGATAAGGTTTAGTGGGGAAAGAATTGCCAAAGTAGATTCAATCCCAGGCACGCATGCTTTAGAAAATCATAGAACGTATGTTTTTATTTTGGGGGTGTTTTTTGTGTGTTTTTTTTTTTTTTGTATTAAAGACAGGGTTTACAGGGTCTACAAGGTCCTACTACATAGATCTGACTCATAGTGACTCTCCTGTTTTCAGCCTCCCAAGTGCTGGGATTACAGGTGCACACCACCACCATGCCCAACCTCATGCCATGTGTGTGGGGCTGGCATGGCATGCTGGGAAGTGAACCCTGGCAGCTGTGCTTTGCCTAAGTGGGTGCTTTAGTCTGCTGAGCTATCAAGTCAGCCTTTTGGGAGCATAGTTTTGACTTAGGGAACTGCTAAATATTTGGAAGAGAGAGTTGTATGAAAAGTACTTTGAGCATTGATCATATAAAAATTTTGCATTTTGTTTTAAATGCAACACAAATTCAGTCAAAGGAACAATACTACTATTGCAGTCATTCGAATGACACAAGATTAAATGATGAATACTTAGACTGAACTGGTGCCAGTGGAAATGAACATTAAAATATGTACAATACCATTTCCAAGGGAGAACCAGTAGCCAGGTTGAGTAATTGATTAGTTTTTAAGGGTCAAAAGGGAATTTATATTAAAAATACATTCTACTACTTGCTTTTATAATGTAATCTATTTTAAACTAATGCACTTATACATGTAGAGAAATACATATTTGTATCAAGATATATCACTAGCACAGTTGTACAGATATATATATATATATATATATTTATATAAGTCATACTTCTATGAGTATAAATGCACATACATATATGCCTACATATGTGTATAAGTTATGTGTACATTGTACTTTGAAAGACATATATTCACTATTACCTCAAATCAAAAAATGATCAATGGTGTACAAAAACACAATGTAAAGCTTGTGTGCAAATGAATGAGAGTATCATTTGTGCTACCAAAGCCCTGCAGCCTTGGCTGATCTAGACCATTTGCCCAGGGCCAAGTACATGTGGAACATGCACTGGTCCACTCATCTGATAGGAGATGTATGTCTATGTAAAAATAAATTGCCCTTGTTCTGGTATTATTATCCATTTTAAAATATGTACTTGATATTTCAAGCTCATGGCTTTAGAGAACAGAAGCTTTTTATTTCTTTTCCATATTTCCCAAAAATACTTCCACCACCCAAGCCATCAGATTCATTCTCTACAGTAGACATGAATCATAGGGATAATTACATGGGAAATGGATAAAGGCCACTTCAACAGAACTTTTGAGCTTACATGATCCTACCAACAATGTCTGCCTCCACGCCCAAAGAAACAAGTCATAGGAAAATAAATGTAAATTTATTCATTGTGAACTTCTCTTCACTACTATGTAAATTAAGAGAGACATTTGAGAGTCAAGACTAATACACAGAGATAATAGACATATACTCACAGCCCGTCTTGGAAGTTAGAATTTGATATACTGAGATTATGCAGCTTTTTTCTCCCCAGGAGGTCATCCTCTTTCCATTTCATAATCCTTTTCATTAATAAAGGCGTGAAAACAAATCATTGCTCTTTTCTTTCAGATTACTTTAAACATACTCCACAAGCCTTATTAACATCATCACTAATATCCACTTTTTTATATTTGTAGGCCAAGATAAGTGCCTGGATAATATGTACAATAGAACCCCAAGTTATCCCGCAATAAGAGCAAAGACTAAGTATGTTTGTTTAGGAAGGACTCAAAGATCATATAGATTATCAACACAAAATTGACCTCAGACCACTTGCTGAGTTTATTCTTGATAGTTTTATAATGAAAGAAAATCAAGACTGTCTCTTGGCCAAGGTTGTATGAACAATACTAATAAAATAAGGTATAATTACTGGCTCAATGGATTCCTCACAAATTTATGGCCTTCCTTCAAGATTTTCTTTTTCTCCCTATAATTATGCATTACCTCTATCAGTCGAGATCTTTCTTTGTTCCTCTCTTTTGCCCTGTGCTTATTCTGTCTTGCACTCAGCATAGGATGCTGACATTTTGTACTGCTGACTCTCTCTCTCTCTCTCTCTCTCTCTCTCTCTCTCATATACACTAAGATATTTTGATGGCAGAAATCAAATTCTATTCATTTGTTGACCCACAGTACCTAGTTCAATCCTGAAATGAATTTGACTCTTAGTAAACAATATTGAATTAAATGAAGCCATTTTAAATGGTCAACTTTCACCATGCATTTTTTACTTTTGGGGGAGTGGGGGAGACTGGATCTTGTGCATAGTTGAGGCTGATACTGAGTACACAGTGTAGCCCAGGCTGGCCTTGAACTCTCAGCAAGTCTCATGCCTCTGCCTGCCAAGTGCTGGGATTGCAGGCATACCCCATACTTGGCTTCACTGTGCAGTTTTATGTGATTGAAAATTTCAAAAGCATTTATTCAAAACTGTGGGGATATGTTCTGTAACACTAAGAATGGCATGCATCTTGTCAAAACAGTATTTCTTTGGGGTTTTTTGTTTGTTTGTTTGTTTGTTAGGTACCAGGAATCAAACTCAGAACTCACACTTGCCGGGCAGATGCCATGCTGTTGAGCTATATCCCCAACCCCATCATTAATTCATTTTGGGCAACATAAGCACTAATGCTATGCTTCATTTTCTACAGTTTTAGAGGTAATGAAACAATGGCTAAGCACCAAGGAGGAGCAGTTCTAAAATTGAGAACATAACACACAAACACTAACCCAATATCTGACAACTTGGGGGTTTCCAAGAGTTGTGAAAGCATATTTATCTTCTGATCTTTATTTTAGAATATGTAACTCTTATGATAGCATGTTGACTAGACAGACTGAGCAGCTCGGTATGGGTACATTGGGTGAAATAATCTCCACAAATAACCCTGGAAATGCTCTCAGACATCCGACTTCCTTTCCCATGGCCATCACTGGCTCCGAACTCTTCCTGTTCAAAAAGAAACATTTTCTCACTAACAGAGCTAGTCTATTTCCTTGGTTATGATACTCTATACCTATTGCTCTTCATGTCCCTGCCCATTTTTTAAATGAAATCCAAACACATATTTCTAAAAACACTCCCTTGAATGTGTCAGTGAGCCCCACCTACGTAGCTGGTATGCTTGGGCCCCTGGTCAGCACCACTGTGTGGATACGTCTGGACTTGCCTCAGGAAGGACAGTTCACACCAATTATCTTTTAGGGTTTTATTAAAAATGAATACACATTTTATACTGGCCAGAGCCAAAACAGCATGAGTCATGTTCCATCTCAAGAAACATTATTTGAGGACTCTGAGGTCAGGTGCAAATAGCTCTTTTATATCATATTGGATCAGAGACAAGGACATGTTTCATGCAGATAGAAGCAGAAACAGCTTGAGCATAGTGACTGTTTCATGACTTCTCTCTACCTTCCAGCTTCCTGCATGATATTTTTTAAAAATAAATAATCATGGATGGATCAAATGTCAGATTGGCTTTGAAGATACAAAGCAATAGTGAGATTTTTATTGCCCTTAGTTCTCATTTATTTATTAGTGTACTTTAATTTTTAGAATTTATACTGAGATATACCCATGCTCATGCTCACTGTGATCTCAGGTAGCCTGAGGTGCTTGTCACACGCCAATCATACACCCTGTCTGAACTAACATAGTCCTTAGATGTGACCACTTGCAGGGCTGAGAGAAAGCTAGGGAAAAGTATGGTTTGCCAGTCATATAGCTTTGCGAAGTTGAATTTTTCTACAGATTTCTCTGAAGTAGGAGTCTTCACAATTCTTTTAAAGATTTCAGAAATAAAACCATCTATATGAAAACTCAGACAGAACTGGAAACAACTGGATTTTGTTTTGGTTTTCCCTTAGAATTATGATTACAACTCAGGGAAAGGCCTTGCATAAGACCTTGAAAGCACCACTGTGTACTTGAGGGATAAATTGAATAAGATATATACAGTATTTGGTTCTATATAAATAATGATACTAGAGCTACATGATAGTGTGGCTCACAATTAGATAGAGATAAGGCAATCTGCAGCTTAATCTATATAACCATGTAAATTGAGATCTTGAAAGAAGAGAGAATATCATTACTTATTTAACATGGAAAAATATAAGATTCCACTTTATGAGCTTTCAGATACTCTACTGTAAAATGTAAATCACCACTTTGTAAATAATTATCATACCCAAAATCAACATGTAAAAATAATAATATCTGTTATCAATGCTTTTCTGGATGTCTTATTAGACATTAAAATAAATTATTGTTTGGGATAGATTAACTAATGCTTAACTTGTAATACTCAGTTGAACTGAGTCAGCATGCGCTGGGTGTGGAAGCCCACCTGGAGACCTGGAGGAGGAGAGGGTGTGCTGTTGATTCTCCTAGAGAACCTTATCATGCTGGCTTCCCTGATGCGAACTCAGCTGTTCTTTTCATCAGAGAAGCTCAGATCCTCACAGTCACTGAAGATGGCTATGCCAATCTTTAGGGGAGCTCTAATCCTTACTTGAGCATGGCTTCCTGGCTCCAGTCCAGATTTGTCAGCTTCATAGCACAGATCATTCATCCTGCTGGCACAGACTTTCTAGCTTCCACCATTGACCTTGGGGCCTTCTCAGTGTAAATCTTTGATACAGACTTACATGAGACATTGTCATGGACTCTAGGCCTCCAGCTAGACTCATGGAATACCTTGCCATGGCCATAGGTCTTCAGCAGAATTCATGCAGAACATGGCTGTGGGATCCAGGTTCTCAGCTGGGTTCATTGGGTCAGTGTGTGTGGACAGATCGCCCACACTCTTACATTTAACTCTTTGGGAGAACATTATAAACTGATTCTATAAGTCATGTGTTCTGTATTAAATCTTTTTTCTTGTGAACCCCAACTATAACACTGTTCTGTTCTATCTTGGTTTTTCCTCTACCATCATAAAACAAATCTGTAATCACATATAGACATATCACATATAGACAATTACATAATCTGCAATAACTCCTTCTACATAGCTTCAACTTCACAAAGCTCCTGACAAGAAATTCCTGTTAGTACTTTTTACTCTGTTCATTGATATTTGAAGAGATTCTTTATAGAGATTATCTTTCTCATACTTCAAAACAACTGAATCAACCAAGATGGCATATGTCATTAATCCCAGCAATCTGGGAAACTGAAGTAGGAAGTTTAAAAATGCATGTCCAGCTTGGACAACTTACCTAGTGAGACCATGTCTCAAAATTTTAAAAAATAGAGGTGGGGATAAAGGATTTGAAAACTGATGATACAGCTCAGTGCAGGAGCCCTGAGGCTGAAGCAAGAGGATTTCTGCAGGATTGAGCTCAGTCTCTGCTACAAAATGAGTTCAAGGCCAACTGGAACTATGTAGTGAGATCCTATTTCAAAACAACAAAGCAAAACAAAAGAATCTTTCTCCTCAGAAAATCCTGTACAGGACTAGGTAGATATCACAGTAGCACCTGGAAAACACAAGGTCCTAAATTCAATCCCTGGTCCCACATGTTGTGCTTGCCCCAGAACCAGGCACTGGTGGTGCATGCTTGTGTTCCAGCACTCTAGAGCATGAGCCAGGTGGATCACTATGAGTCCAAACTGCATATCAATAATAATAATAATAACAATAAAACAAAATAATCTACACACTGGTGGAAGACTCTCTGAGACTATAATGCTACAGAAGCTCTTAATTCATTGCCTCACAGTAAACTGTCACTGGTCAACCATTAAAATCATGCCCTGTTCCACTAATATAGGGACACTGAACTTTTGACTGTTAGAAAAATAAATAAAGACATGAAGGAATTAAAATATTGAAGGAACAATGATATCACCAAAATTATTAGTTGATCTGCTTCACATTTACATATTACTTGAAGGAAGAACGTGTACAGTATTTACACTTTTACACATGACTTCCAGCAGATTCTTGCCCTTGGGTTTGGCTCTTAATCTAAATGTAGTACAAATCGCTCTGTGATAGAAACATTTTCTTCCTGTTTTTCAGCAGTTCAGACCTGCTTCACTTGTGATATATTTCCCAGCTGAGGTTCCAGTCCCTTCACCCAGGAGGAGGTCTGACTGTCACTGCCAAGTTCGTGCTACTTAGGCCAAGGCTGCAGGACAAAACTCTTGCCAAGCTCCTGGTAGCTGTAAGCAAAGGAAGACCACAGATGACAAAAGGTGCACTTCAGGCAGCAGTGACAGGACCTGCTCCCTGTAATCCAAACTCTGAAGGGAACACAAACAAGACCACTTTAGGAGGACACCTGTAATATCTGAGTGAGAGGCACAGCCCGTCATAAGCTACATGGTGGGCTGTGCCTCAGATATCTCCTTACAGCCTTTCTGCCTCCCTCTCACCTCCTTCGAGGGCCCATTCTTTCCTTCATATTCTCAGTCTTGCCTTGCCCTTCCATGTTCCTGGGGCCAGCTTATCTGTTCCTGGGTCCTTCTTTCTGGCTGACTTCCAGGTGATGTGTATATTCAGCACACGCATGAGCGATTTTAGGATTCTGTTGTTGGGAGGAGTGAAGATACTCTCCTCAGATCTGAAAGTGCTGGGAAAAGGTCTTAGTGGTAATCTGTCTTTAAAGACCCTCTAGTTAAGTGGCCTCCCAAACTCCTGACCCATTCCCACAAAGTGAGACAGACTACTGTCACAAACCTGTGTATTCTCCTGTTTTAGTGTCCTACCTTCTTTGGGGCAGGTGCTTGGTCTTCGGATATCTAACACTTAGCAATGTCTGATGTGTGATGGAGGAAGCGTTTCTCATATTGCATGGACCTTCCAAACCACGTGGTTTTACCTTTGCCCTTCTATAGCCCAGTGCAAGGGCCTCAGAGGATTGAAGGTCCCTGCCGGTGAGCTCCCATGACTGGGATCTGACTGGGATCCTTCATTTCTTTAGCACTGGCACAGAAAACATTAGGTAGGGTGAAGGGTTTTAAGGAAGACCAGTAAATTGACTCAAATAAAATAGAAAGAGGCACTACTTAAAACATCCAAAAGTCAGCTGCTCTTTCTTTTTTCCAATATTAAATCTGGTTACTCATTCAGTACAGTGCTTTATTCACTAGGCCTGCCATTGCAGGCTCTGACCAGAGGAGTGTTATAGCAAGTGGGCATTTCTGGGCCAGCTTAGATTTTCCAAATGTGCTAAATGCTCCCCAGTGTCCAGTAGCGGGTGTTGATTCTCACTTCCAATCTGAGTAAGGAAGGAGAAACCAAGACTTATCAACTACTTCCATCTGCAGGGCAGAAAAAAATGTGCAAGGAAGATGAGTTGTACGTACTTCAGACATTGTTTTACTTCTAATCCCTGCTAATTGTGAGGTGGGAGAAAGTATGATGCTTTATAGCACTGTGGATTTCTGGCTTGGTGGCACCTTAGCAATCACCTAATAGAATTCATTATTTTGTAAATGAGGACACTGAGGTCAGTGGAAGAGGTTAAAAGGCAGGCACAGGGATGGCACCCGGCCAAGCAGGCCAGAACTCATCTTACTAAGTCCAGGCAGACGTTCCTTTTGTTGCCTGTCTGCAACGTGGAGCAACAAGTCATTCAGCCCTGCCCTTTTCTGCTTTCTAAGGCCTTGTTTTCCTCCCCATTTATCCACTGATTGTTTAGGGAATTATAACATCAGGTTTCTCTTCTTTCATCACTGAAGACTTATATTCAGGAAAGTGCTGACATTGTATTTGTGTACCACTGTAAAGCTTTAATACTAGAACTTTTTAAACATAGCTTACAAAGATTTTGAATGCAGAATGAAGGAACATTTTCTATAATATTAAAGTCCAGGAGATTTCATCATTTTAAAAATAAAAGCGATATCTGCTCAAAGTAAGAAATAGTGGCCTTGGGTTCAACTCTATGCATATATACAATAAATCATTTAACTGTGCCCTAAGCTTTTTCTAGGTTTGATACTGCAGGTGAGAATAGTCATGTATGTCCTGTGTATGCCTGTACACACACCCACATATACATATGCACCCACACACTTGGGAGATTAACTCTACTTGCAGAGTTGTTCAGTTAAACAGAGAAGCACTTAAAAAATTTAGTGAACATTTTAGAATAGGACATTTGACTATCTGAAGAAGGAGATGCCTTGGTAGGGTTAGATGAGGCAATATTTTATTGAAGTCTCTCGGTCATGTCTTTGAGGACTGCAAACAGTTGCTGAAGGTTAGGCACGCTGGTGAATTCTCAGCATCATGGCCTCAAGCCTGGATCCAGAATGGCAGGGTCAGAGGGCAAGGGCCTGAGTCACCCTCGACTATGACCTTCACCAGATGGTGACCTGATTCATTTCCACAAGGAGAGATGCAGCGTCTCTAGTGTCTGGCACGTGAGATTTCTCAGCAAAACATTCTCATCCACAATGTGAAATTAACATAACTATTCTACGTTGGTAGGAAATATTAAATTTGAATATAAAGAATTTGGTTTAATGAGGAAAGGTTGCTCAAGCATCTCATAATGGTTAGGGAGCATAAGCTCTGAGGTTCTGTTGTACAGTGAGGTGATTAATATTAGTGAATGCATACTTCTTATCTCAAAATAGCTAGAAGAGAGGATTTTCAATAGTCATAGCATAGAAAACTGATACATGCTTAAGGTGATGTTTATGCTAATCACATTGATTTATTCATTACATAATATATACAAATATCAAAAATTATGTTGTGCCCCATAAATATGCATGATTGCTAGATGTCTGTCAAAAATCAAATAAAGCTTACAAAAAGATTCTAGTTTAAATTGGTTGCTTGAGCTTTTAATATGGAACATTTAGCAAAGAAATGCAAGGATATTTTTCTCTTGGAAGAAGCATAATCCTCCCTACAGGATCATTTCCTTGTCCCTCACAGTCCCCAGTCTCTACTGCAAGGTCCCCACAGCCTCTGAACAGCGAAGCATCCTGAGCAAAGGCAGAGAGCACCTGGTAGGAAACCATGGAGCAAGACTTAAAGGTTCCAAATCGAGGCTATGCAATTGCCCCTCAGTTACTTTTTGAAAGGAGACAATCTCCTCCCTCTTCTTCTCTTGCTAGCTTATTCGTTAATAGTGCAAAACCAGCAAGCTAAGCTCAGCAGCCAAAAGCTGATCAATAATGTATCTGTATGTATCTGCATCAAAGGCACAGTGGTAAGGAAAGGCAAGTGCAGAGCACCTTAAATCACAATATGCCTCAGCAGGAGCCAGACTGCTGAGAAAGGCCCAAAACAGAATGCAGAGAAGAGAGGATCCATCTGGGTAGGGGGTCAGAAGCTTGGGAGAGAGACCCAATTGTTAAAAACCATACAGCTCTTATTCTGAAAGGTCGAACCTTCAATCGACAAAGGAGGTTCAGAACTTTGGAGCATCCATTTCAAAAATATATTTGCATAAGTGTACACATATATATCTGCTTTGGAAGCATAGGAGTCAAATGAAGCCCAAGTCTTTGCAGTTCTTTGGATACTTCAAACAGAATCCCTGCATTGCCTGGAATCCTAGATGATGTGTTCAGCTACTACCTGAAAGTCAGAGGTCACAGCCTCATGATCCTGGTTATCATCTGAACCAGTGAAGGACACAGAGTTTCTCCAAAGGATTGGGTTTGACTCGGGTTTCTGCCATTGTTTTCACAGCCAATCCCTATCAGATGCCCTGGCCCCACCTCAAAGGTTCAGGTAAGGAAGCTGGAAGCTGACAATGTTTGAAGGAATCTAGGAATCCTACTGTTTAATTCGCCCACACTCCCAGTTTTGTAGGTGAGGAAACAGGCTCTAGAAATAGCTACCTTCATTAATATAGGTAATTAGAAGAAGATCTCAGACTTTTTAAAACATTTTTAAACCTTTTTAAAGAATACAAAATAATGATAGAAAAAACACCATCAGAAATAATACAAAATTTCACTTAACAAAGTAATAGGAATTCAACAATGGTTGCTGTATTCTATGATATTATCTTCAAATTAGTTGTTTAGGTTACCAGATATAAATGAGCAAGATTGGTTTATCTATCTATCTATCTATCTATCTATCTATCTATCTATCTATCTATCTATCTATCTATCTATCTATCTGCGATACTGAGGATTGAGCTCAGGACCTTGTGTTTTCCAGGAAAGTGCTTATTCTAATGAGCTATCTCCCTGGTCCAAGATTAGTTTAAAGAAAAAGCAAAAAAAAGTTATTCAAAAGAAAAAAAAAGGCTAAAAAATAAAATTAAGCATTAACTGCTCTTTTGGAAAGACCAGCAGAAATTAGGGTAGAATTATCCAAGCTATTTTGCATACATAGCAAAATATATTGTAAGGAACATCTCAGTCGTGGTTCTGCTGTTCCACTAGTAGCCCATGCATTTCACATTTCCACTCTTGCTCACGGGAACCAATTAAAATGTTGGCCAATGTTTCTTATTGCTAAGAGAATGATATATCTTTTCACTAGTCAATTTTTGTCCAGGAAAAAATAATACTAAACTGAAACTTTTAAAATATGTGATTTTCTTTTTTTTGTTTCATGTACCATAGAGTCCACTGTTGTTTCAGAAAGTAGATTTGATTAAACAAGGTACATGTACATGGTGTGAAACAAGAGGGAAAAAATACACACTATGTCCTATAGTTATAAATTATTGAGCTTCATCGCCAGTTTTAAACTTTAACATAAACCTAAAATGACTGATATGGTTCTTTTCTTTGGTACTATTTCTTACATAAATCAAATGTATATTCTTAAGGTCAGCTGTTGTCTGTCTTCTTTTAGAATGTAAGATCAAATGAGCAAATCTTCTATTCAGGTTTATATGGATTAAGGTAGTACTAAACTACATAATATAGAAGTTAACTTCTATCTCTGCTTAACTGTATACCGCTGTTCATATTATTATCCTGTAAGTAGTGATTTTGTCTCTTTCTACCATGTGGCCCTAAAATGGGTAGCAGAAATAAATACAGGTAGAAAGGAGACAAGAGCTGGGTTGGTGCAGCTTGCTTCTTATCCCAGCACCAGGGAGACTGAGGCAGGCAGATCATTTTGAGTTCAAGGCCAGCCTGAACTGTATAGCAAGACCCAGTAGAAAGAAAGGAAGAAAGAAGGAAGGAAGGAAAGAAGGAAGGAAAAAAGGAAGGAAGAAAGGAAGGAAGGAAGGAAGGAAGGAAGGAGAAAGAAAGAACAAAGAAAGAAAGAAGAAAGAGAGAAAGAAAGAAAGAAAGAAAGAAAGAAAGAAAGAAAGAAAGAAAGAAAGAAAGAAAGAGAGAAACATTCTAATTTTAAAATGGTACTTTTAAGAAAACTACAGTTTCACAACTCAAATTTAACCAAGGTTATGTTTCCCCACCTCTGCAATAAACTCAGTACAAAGTTCCCAGGATTCTCAAAATGTAAGATAAGTCTGTATATTGGGATCATGCTTCGCTTCCTACACTATAGATCCACAATTTCCAAACTTCCATCCTCCAGGAAATAACATTTTCACTGAATACCATATCTCTACAACCCCAAGCACATGATGTTCATTCTAACCTAGCCCACTAACATGTAATCTGAGAAACATTAAGATTATACATCCTAGATCCTCCACAGTGAGGATATCCCCAGGAACATCTAAAATCCCAAGCCCAGATCATAATGAAACTTTCCCCTCAAGCATCTGTACTCCCTTCTCTTCACCAGAGCATCCTGAAACCCTTCTTTTCTGAAACAAATGTGGCAACCATGTGTGGTGGGATGGAGGTGGGGTAGTGTGGGCAGGAGGTGTAGGGTGTGGGGGGATCGAGGTCTGTTTAGCTCATTTGGGGAAATTTCTCAGACTCCATCTTGTGACCCTTCTACCACCTAACAACGTAGCTCCCAGGGTCAGTGGAGTGGGTGACAAACCATGGAGGAGGCACCACTGATGGGGACTATGAACAATTTCTCCCACAAGCTATTGGTTAGTACTGAAACAAAGACCCACACCTGACACAAAGAAAGTTAGAAAACAGGGCATCGCTGTGCTTCCAAGAACAAGTGACTCCCAGATCATTAGTGGCTTTTGACACCATAGGTGTGGTTCAGTACATACACCCCAAAATGCCTCTTTAATATTTGAAATTTGTTCAGCTAAGAGAATCTGAGAAATGGCTTATGCAGAAAGGTCATTCATTCTAAACAAATCATTAGACTTAGGACTGGTCTGTTGGCCTTTCCTTGGGGTAGAGCATAAGAGCGTCATGTAAGAAGTAACCTTTTTGCACCCAGAGAACATTCTTCTGTTTGAAAGTGAAGGGGCATAGAAAGCAATCTGTAGAAAAAAAATTGATAGGCTTCATTTTTCAGTTTATTACCATTTGTGTCTACCCTTTTCTCTTATCAAATTTCTGAGAATGCTCGTCCTAGACTTCCAAGATCAAGACTGTCCACTTTTCCTGTAGCACATGGACTACAGGTTTAACAGAGAGCTTGGTTCTTCATTTCTGTATGAAGGCTTCTGTGTAGGCAAAACTTAGATTAAACACATTTGTATACTTTTTGATACTGCTTCTTGCAATAGGAATCTCGATGAATAAACCTAAAAATACCCTTCCTCGTTTATACTACTTTTTCAGCACAGGCTGTAGTAGACTTTGGCATTTAGTAGATTCCTCCCACCCATAACACATACCAGAAAAATTTAAAAAAATAAACTGAAGAAACTTTTAAATCTTTTTAACTGTATTTAGGACAGGGTTTGCAGGCACTTACTACACAGATTGGACTCATGGTGATCCTCCTGTTTATATTCTCCCAAGTGCTGGGATTATAGGCACAAACTACCATGCCCAGTCTCAATTGCTATCTCAGCACGCCCTGGGGGCAGAGCCAGTGGGGGACAGTGGGGATCAAACCCTGGTCCCTGTGTCTGCCTAAGCAAGTGCTTTAATCCACTGAGCTATTTGACTGGTCCTGAAGAAACATTTGAATAAATGAAAACAATCTCTCCTTTAACTCTTTCACAATCCTGTAAGTTAAAATACAAAGAGCAAAAATGCATCCAGGCAAATGAGAATTCGTTATGATTCCACTTTTAAAGATGGGTTTGGGGCTCTCCAGTTTATTTGGCTTTTCTTTCCCTCGGCAAGTGTCTTTAACTGACAACAACTTGATTTTCTTTATTGGCCAGATTTTAGGAAAGTAAAGTTCACTGGAGCTGCCTGATGCTCCTTATACATTTCTAAAGGTTGACTTCATGGGAATGATGAAAAAAAAATCTCAAACTATTCTGCCATGGCCAGGAGTTCCACTGTACCCACAGCGTGTACATTATCTACATTTCATGTGAAATTTTTCCATGGTCATAGTTTTGCACTTAAAATTGGAGGCCATGAGGCACGCTGAGACCGTCAGTTATATGTGCTCTAGTGGCTGAATTTCCTGAGCAGGCTTTTGGACAAACTCTGATTCTTCACCACTATCAAGGATTTTCTTTGGCTTTTTCTGCCTCTGCTCCCTGACTACACGTCAAACCCAACCTTTGCTTTTTAGCTTCAAGACACTAAGAGAACAGCAGGTAAATGTCCCTAGAATAACAAGGAAAGGTACAACAGCTGCCTGAGGCTTGGCTCCCTGCCTTCATTAGCACCTTAAAGCCTTGTGGGTCATAGCTAAGCCTTTGAAACACGGCTTTCTCAAGCTTTCAGTCCTCACTGCACCATGCTCTTCATGAGTCCCTTCCTTGTTCGCCTCCAGTCAGACACATGGACGTGGGGCAGCTGGCAGATAATGCTTTTTTCTTTTCCTTTTGACTATAGGCAGTGAGAATAAAATAAGTAGAAATTATTGATTTTGAATAGCCGCAGACACAAAACAGAGTAGAGAGTCGAAATGGGCAAGGGACTGAATTCTTGACTCCCGGGTCTCAACTATGTAATGGTAAGAATTGTGAGTTTCTATCAAGTTAGTAATAGTCAATGGATGTAAAATTTCTGTCTACAAGTTCCTGTTTTCCTGCCCACTTTATTACTTTCCACATTGACAGCATCCCAGGTTTCCATCAAGAGAAGACAGGGACCTGAACTTGGCCAAGTTAGGACCTTGGAAAATCATGAGGAAAACTTGTAAGGACAGATATAGGGAGACATAGACGACTTTATTAGGCAGATTTAGAAAGTAAGAGAAGACAAGTAGGGACTTTTAGCTTCAGAAGCTAACGGGGGACACAGAACTGAGGGAAAAGACTCTTCTGGACCGTCAAAAAAGGGAAGGGGCCACATTTTATGGACTTATTCTGGTGGACGAGGATCTGGTTGCTCAGTATCTCATTTTCAGTTTTCAAGGAGTCAATACTATGTGAGCAGCCAAAGTGATCTTCCTGTGAAAGGTCAATCTGTTCCCCATAAAATGATTGCTTTCGTTCAGAGCAGTCACTGGGTTATGTAAACTCTACTGGATTCCGAAAGGACTACAGGTTCAATGAATGACTGAAAAATTTAAGACTTCAACCAGGAACTTTGGGGAAGGAGGTTTCAAATGCTGTCTGCTGGATGTCCCAGTAAATAACCTTTCTTTATGTCCACAGTCTGAAAGGAAGATAAGATACGTTATATAAATTTAGAGATCATCAACACTGTATTACCAATTTTTAGATAGTTCCTCCCTAAATGTATAACCAGTTCAGCAAGAACCTGATCCAAAGTTTTAAAGTGATGAAACAAAAAAAAAAAAAAAATGAAGGAAAAGGAAGCACATATGTCCTTTGTCTCTGTGTTGGTCTCTGACTCTCAGCCCTTCACTGTCCTCCCAGCAGATGTTGTTTTAGTTTTCCAACACTCAGGGCCTACATACTGCAGTTGCTCCATTCAGCAATTAGTGTATCATACTGTAACACCTTTTTGAGCCCCCCTTTGTTCAAGCTATCTTCTTAAGTCTATTAAGGGTGACATAGCCTAAGTTATACAGAGAACCTCTAGGCACATGTTGCTATTCGACATTTAAAAATGTGTCTGTTTGAAATAAGGATGTGCTGTCCATGTGAAACATGCCAAATTTTCCAATACAAAAAGAAAGTAAAAAGGCCAGTCAGATAACTCAGCAAACTAAAGCACAAGGCCTGAGTTTAATACCTGATTCTGCTAAAAAAAGAAAAAGAAAGAAAAAACAAAAACAGAGCACAGAGGCAATTTGATATCCTGCATACCACACCTCCCAGACCCCTGTCCCCCGTGTGTGCTGAGACAGCAATTGAGACTGGGCATGGTGGTGCATGCCTATAATCGCAGCTCTTGGGAGGCTGAAAGCAGGAGAGTCACTGTGAGTCCCATCTATGTAGTGAGAGCCTGTGGTCCTTGTAGATCCTGTACCAAATGCAGATAAAAGAAAGGAAAAGATAGTAAAATAGCTCATTAAATTTTGCATTATTTACACATTGAAATTTTAATTTTCCAACTGTACTGGTCTATTTTTATTTAAATTATTTAACATTAGTTTAATTATTATTTAAACACATTACTTAAATTATAAACCATATTGCTTATGTACTCCTTAAATAGTATACTTTAAATATACTATTTAAATTGATCCCACTAGTTGATTTTTACTATTTGAAGCATGACTAACTGGAAATGTGAAACTACTCACTGGATTCCCAGCACAGCCCACAATATATAGAGGATGTGTCATAGCCCCATGTTTTGTTCTGCATATTCAGCCTATCTCCAGGCTAGGACAGAGACATCTCCAGGGTCAAAATAAGGACCCTAACCTACACTTTTTGTATAAATTTGCAGGTTTTCTGACTCCTGTCATGAAGAAAGAATTTCAAGGACACACTGAAGGGCTACAGGAAGGTTTTATGATGTCAACACTGTTTTAATTTTATAGAAAATAAAAATAACACAAAGACATTAGAAATGATATAGAATTTTACAAACAAGATGATAGGAATTCAACAATGATGATTGTTATACTGCACATTGTTGTCTTAAAAGTTTTTGCTTACATTACCAGATATAAGCATGTAAAATTAGTCAAAATAAAAAATTTAGTCAAAATATAAAGTTTAAGCATCAGGGCCAGGGAGATAACGCAGTAAAATGAGCACTTGCCTGGCAAGTGCAAGGTCCTGAGACCACTTCCTGGTACTATAAAAAAGACCAAACCAAAAATTTTAAGCGTCAACTGTTCCTTTCAATAAACAAATAGAAATTTGTAGCACAATCTTTCTACCTATCCTGTGTATGTACATATATGATGCAACTAGAGACCATACTCCTGAGACTCGCATGTACAAACATCGTATTGTCTCCCTGGCGTAATATCCTGAAAAAGTAAAATCCAAATGGTACAATAGATATCATGAAAGGTGAAAAACTGCTCAAAAGGAAAGAACAATTGAGATGAAGTAAAGGAGAGGGGTGAAAAGAAAAAAAAAGGAAGACGGAGATTATGCAAGCATTTTAATTTATTTTGTTCATTTTTCTCTTTATGTATTTGGTACAAGGTCTCACTATGCAGCTTCGACTAATAGTGACCTTCCTGTTTTCAGCCTCCCCAACACTGGGATTATAGGTTTGTGCCACTGTGCCCATCTTAGGGGCTTGCTCAGCCCTCCAGGGGGTGGGGCCTGTGTGGAATGTGGTCCCGGCAATCAAAGCCTGGTCCCTGTACTTGCCTAAACTCAACTATTTTAAGATGCACTCACAGAAATGTGACACTCTTTCCAGGAGTAGGAAGCATATATGGTTCTCTCTTGAACGGTGAAACTGTTGTAAGTGGCTGAACTCCAACAAGGATTTTAGTCCATGTTATGGAAATTTGAGTAGTGGTTTTGTTTTGTTTTGTTTCTCTGGGGGAGAGAGGAAACACTCTTTGGCTTTTCTCAACATGTTCCTTTATCTGGGTATCAGGATCCCATGCTCTACTTTCACAATTAAGCCAATTGGTGTCTTTTAGTATTTCTGAGGAATTCGGAGCTTATGTGTCAGATAGGAAAGAGCATGAATTTAACTAAAGGATTACTGACATTGATCACTTTGGCTACTTCTTTGGAGTACTGGAAATTGCAGTCATTTTCAAAGTACAACTTTTAGTTATGATTTCCTTGTCTCACTTCTACCTATCCTTTATTTTTTATTCTACCTCAAACAAACCCTGGATATAAATGTTGTGTGTGTGTGTGTGTGTGTGTGTGTGTGAGAGAGAGAGAGAGAGAGAGAGAGAGAGAGAGAGAGAGAGAGAGAGAGAGAGAGAGAGAGAGAGAGAGAGAGAGAGAGAGAGAGAGAGAGAGAGAGAGAGAGACAGAGAGAGAGAGAGAGAGAGAAAGAGAGAGAGAGAGAGAGACTGACTATACTGAACACTAACTGATTTCTTATTCTCAGTTCCTAAACAACACAGCATAGTTATTTACATCATAAGTGCATTGTATTCGGTCTTATAGGTGGTCCAGAGAGGATTGAAAGTCAATAGGACAGGTCTATCAGTAGAGTGCTATTTCATATCAGTCCTGAGCATCCAAGAACTGCCATCCTGGGGAGAGGGCAGCACCGGATCCAACCCTCAGTGCAAGTCCATGGATGACCTTATGTCTATTGAACGGCACTATAATCAAGATAACTCCAATTCCCATTCCATGCTCCAAATTTTTCCTGCAACATAATCATCTTTCAACTCAATGTTCCTCCTCTGAAATTGCCCAGCTGTCAACCAGACATATTCCTTTTCCATCCCTAATAACAGCAGGACATCTTTTAATGCCAGAGGGTCGAGATTGCATTTTAGTGTTCCCAAAGAATTTAGATTTATTTTGTATGGGGAAAAAAGGCAATCTGATTGTAGTTACTTAGCTGGAAGAAAAAGCTGCATTTGGAGCTCATCTTCACTTTAAAAATCTTGCTGGGTGATAGGCAGGGGCAACTGAGATATCTTAGGAACTTGTACCAATTCTCCACAATGAATGTAATCTTAGTGTATTGCAAACATGTACTAATGATTTTCTTCTTCTTTTTGGTGGAACCAGGGATTGAACTCAGGTCCCTATACTTATCAGTGAAGGACTTATTCCATTGAGCCATCTTCTCAGCCCCACTAATGATTTTTTAAGAAGCCTTGCAAATAAGAATTCAGCAGAAAAAGGGAAAAACTTAGTTTTAGAGTCAGATTTGCATAAGTTTAAACCCTTACTCTATATTAATTGGAATCTGTAACCTTAAGCAAGTGGCTTGAGTCCTCTCAGTCTGTTTTCTTGATGATAAATATGTGTTAGTATAAATTAGACTTACACTGTGCAAAGTTCTTGGCTCATAATGAGCCTTTAATGAAAACTTCAAACATTATTTCACAAAATAAATCCTTCTTAACACTAGTTAATATATTGGAGCTATGGAGACTGGGACCAAAGGGGCAGGGACAGACATTGGGAGCTTGTAAGTTCTACAAAATTTTAATAAAATCATCTTCTATACCTTCTGAGTATTACCTTCCTCATGTGTATGTCTAGTAAGTTTTCATTGTGATTTAATAGATGCTTTTTAATATATATATATATAATGTTTAGCATGATACCCAGGTCTAAACAACATTAAAGGTATAATTCTAAAGCATTAAAACCAAATTTTAGCCCATCTTTTACTTTAAATTAATCATAGAAGTGAACCAGATCTATGGTCTAAAAAATAACACAATTAATTTTAACAGCTGTGGATTTTTCTTTACAAAACAGATACCTTCTTTTAACGTTTTTTATATTATTATGATTTCAGTTCAACTTAAAAAAATAGGCATGCAAACTCAGGCTGCACTTTTAATTCGTTCACCTGGATCAGCAAAAGATTAGAATTAGCCTTAAGATTCTGGATTTATAGGTGATCACTGTGTTTTGGCCTAGGACTCCACAGGCTACTACAGTGGGTTGATAATCTCTTAGCATGGGAAATCTAGGTTGTCTTCGGTTCTTTCTCATCATCAGCCCTGCTCTAACACTCAGGACCTTCTCTGTCATGTCCAACTGAGGCAAAGTAGGGTATTATAAAAGGTAATGAAGCTAGAAGATCAGAAATGTCACATTTCTTCATCCAGAATTCTCTATGGTCTTGTGACAAAATAGACATAAGACCAAGAGAAACCAAAATCAAATGAATCTCAGCAAGAGAGTCTCTGGAGCTAGCACTGGTTTGACTTTTCAGAATAATTGTCAAAATGTTTTGAAAGCCACCAACATTGTCTGAGTAACATAATAAGTCAGGGACACTCAGTAAGTAAAAGATGAACAGGATGTACTTGAATAGTCAATTGACTTTGAGAACAACAGCTTTACGGAGATCTTTCTTTGGGTATGAAAAGTTTTCCTTAACTTTACCACAGACCTGGTTCATATCTGGCCACTTGAGCTCTTGCCACTCAGTTAGCATAATTATTTGCTGCAACATTTGCCCCTGTGGAGGAAGAGCAGGATGTCAGGAACAGCATCTGCTTGCTCATCTTGGCACCGCATGGACTGCTCCAAAGAGTATAAACTAGAGTACATATACACATGGTTCTCTCTGAAAGCCAAGGCTGAGAGACCTGTATTTGAAAGCAGTCTTTCAAACACTGAGTTTTCCTCATCATCAAGTGAATTTTGCCCCTCGTTCATCTTCCTAGCTCATCCTGTAACTGCTCATTCATTACCAAAAAGAAAGCTGGTTTTAATGTTTCAGCATCAAGCCAAGAGTGATTATTGTCTACTACTCATGGAAGGGGATGCATCATTGAAATGAAGAACTGAAGAGTTTTATTTACGACGTGGTTGCATCTTCAAGTGATGGGCATATTATTGAACTTGTAAATTATTTTTCTTCAGTCTATATTAACTTAAACAACCATTTCACTCTCTTTACAGCCGGGGGTGAGACATCTTTCAGGGGTTACTATTTAGGTCATTTGAGGTTAATGATGTGTGTTTAGCAGTAGAAAATGAGCTAAAGGAATTTTAAATGATTTATTGATTCAGCTATTTCCAAATGTGAATACTATCATTATTATTATGTTATATTACCTCAAAATATTTAAAATATTTTAAATCATATATATATATATATATATATATATATATGCATATTGTGTGTGTTTCTCTTTCTTTGTAAATCTTATTTTATCATCTTACGTGCCTTCACTACAGGGCTTAATATACTGTACCATTTATTCAACAGATCTTCTGAGACATAGGGAAGAATTCTATGTTCTTACTTTTTCCCCCTTGTATCTTACTAATAACTGAATTGAAAAATTAAAAGATCTGGATTAAGCGTTGGGTCCTTACTAGAACTGACTACTTCTAAGTGGGTAGAAGATTTTTCTTCTTAAAGTCTTCTAAAAGCTATGTGCAACTCTTATAGCACTTATGCTATGTATTTTCTGATACACATATTTACATATTCTGTTAGATTGTCAGCTTCTTCAAGGCAAAAAGCTATTCCTTGCTCATCTTTCTGGCTTTCTTTTGCCAGCTTCAACTTTTCAAGTGGATAAAGATTTTGGTTGCAAAAGTGACACGCTTCAACTCACTGTGATGTCAGATTACATTTCCAATCATCTGAACAAAAATCAGAGAGCAGGAAGAAATTGCGGTCCTTGACATCATATCTTTCCCTAACAGTGACATGAAGTATTTGATGAGATTGTCTTCATGAAGTTCAAAGGATCTGATCATGTTGATGTTTCCTATGTCACCAATTATTTTCTTCTTGATGGCTCCCATTATATTCATATGAATTTTTTGCAAATCTCTACCATTAGTGGGAGTGCTTTCCCAATTTCACACTCTCTCTCTTTTTATTTTTTTTTCTTAAAACAGACCATGGGAGTGAAGTCATCCTCTCATGAGGAAGGAAAGTTGAATCAATTCTGTAGGAATCCAAGCTGTACAGAGATCTCTGCCTCCGGCTCAGCAATCTCTAAAGGCCCAATTTCCTTGAATGAGCAAAAGTTATTGAACATAAGTGCCACTCGTTTGTACACAAACACACACACACACATGCATGCACATGCTTACGCACATGCACGCGCACACACACACACATACACACACACACACACACACACACACACACAGAAGAATGGAAAAGGAGGAAATAAAATAAGTCCAGCAGAGTCAATGGTTTTAGTCCTGAGGTTGAGTAACATGCCAATAGGTAAAAGAACCAGCGTGTTCAAACTCACGCGAGTATAACTACAAAGCCTGGAATTTTTAACTACACTATGCTTCTGTGTCAGTCATGTGTCTAGTAATGGAAACAATCAATTTGGCACATATTTTATTTAAAAGGAGGAACATCTGCATATTTCCCATTTTATGTTCTACTTATAGTTTTGCCTATTATTCTCCACATGATTGACTTTTCTTCTTCAGTGCTGGTTTTTTGTTTTCTCTTTTATTTTCCTCCTCCTGCTCACTCATCCCTTCCTTCTTCCCCATTCTGTATCTCTTCTCCACTCTCTCTTTTCCTATTCCATTAATGAAAGGAGATAATAACTTGTGAATTCAAGTGGAACTTCATTTCTGAAACTGCACACTCATGCTGGAACCCATTAAGCTTGAGAGCGAGAAATGAGAGAAATCATAATTATCAGGCCACTAAAATACATGAAACATAAAATTTGTCAGGGAAAGTAATTGAAATTATTGGAGCAGTTGGGACTGGTGCTGAGCAGACCCTCAGTGATAATGGAAAGGTTATAGGCGATGTTTAGCAATGCTGATGAGGTCCAAGGTGACTCTGTACCATCACAGTCAGCAAATTTATGCTCAGTTTACATTAATTTGCTAATCCATCTCTGGAAATTAGGAGAGCAGTGGTGCTCAGGGAACCCCATCCACTGGCCAGCAGGCTAGGTATCGAAGACGTATGCTTTTCTTCACCTGTATGAATCTACTCCTTTCTTTATAAGGTTCTTTTCTCGCCCAGAGCTCACCCATCTTTTCATTTTGCTTCCTCCTATTTTCTTTCTTATAGCATCTCCTCTATCCTTTCTCATTTACTCTGAGTGCTATTTTGCCCTTTAAGTCCATGTGAACTTTCTCAAATAATTTTCTGATGTATGTGGAAGTCTAGTTTTTATTAAGTTCATCTGTGCAACTTGAGGCTTCCCTTCATCAAGGCTGCCTGCCACCAAGATGAAAATGTGGTCTACTGTGGAGCATACCAGTACAGTATCACTATGACAGCAAGTGCTATTGCTCCCCGTGTTCAGCTCGTCTTGTACTGAGCAGTTATGACTATTAAAAAAATTAATGAGACAGATTTTCAGCTTTTTAGTCTTAAAATGACTTAAGTGTCTCTGAACACAGCAAGTGAAGAACTTCAACAAACTATGTTAGTGTGTGTTCTGTGTTTCATGTTGTTTGCTGTTTGGAGCTGGGCATTAAATCCAGGGCTTTGTATATGCTAAGTATGAAAGAAACCCAGAAGCTATGCTTATAATGGTTGATACACAAAGGAGTTACTCATTCATTTGAGATAAACAAATACATTCACATCATAATGGAGGGACATATTTACAGAGATGTTTGAATCATTCTGGAAGATTCAAGGAGTATTATTGTTGGTGTTAGTTATAGAGTGAATAACGGAATAGGCACCTGGCATGATTTGTGGGTTGCACAATAACTTTGCATATCTTTTCATGCCTCTTTAATAATCCAAACCTCCCTCCACTACTCTTTTACTACTTTCAGAAACCTTGTTTCATACCCACATATTCAAAGTAGGGAAGCTATTATTATCTTCTCACTCATTGCTGAAGAAACTACTCATGAAGACTAAATGAGTATAGCCGAGGTGGGTTGCCTAATGAGTCTCTTTTGCTTTTATTTCACAGTGGATTATATTGAAGTCTGCTGTTAAAAAGTTCTCACTCAGTTCTGAGTGGTTTCTTGGTTCTTGGAAAGAATTCAGTCATCTCATCTGACAAGTTTTATAGTGTAGTTACAAAATCTTAGTGCATGGCTGGCTAGAGCGTAGGTACGCTGCACAAACACCAACAACTTACTGGTGCCTAATTCTTGTTCAACGAATCAGTACGATCTCCTAAACTCTCTACTACCTCAGTCTCTTACAAACACATGACTTCAGAGCTACTTCATTCTACTTTTTATCAGAAAACTCTATTTGAAAATGATTTTTTTGTATGTGTGCAAGTGAAAGCCATTGCATTTAATGTGATTCTACTCATGTGGAAGAAATCATAGAGACATTATTGAGTTTATATCTGCCAGCTTTGTCCTCAGGCACTAGAGTTATGGTGTTTCTTTGCAGTAGCTGGCTGGGTAGGTTTGGTGTTTTAATGGTTAAGAAGATGGGCTACAGGTTTAGACTGTCTAGTGTAGAAAGCTTTCTCCTTTTTTTCTCATGATCATGTAGGTCACCTAGTTTCTCTATGCTTCAGATTTTTCGCTTGAATAGTGTTACAACACAGATTTTGTTAGGATTATGTGACATAATACAAATATACAACCTTAACTATGGCATATGACTTATTGTGCATGGCTATTAAAGATTAGTTCATGATAATATCAGGGACAGTATTCCAGGATATAGAGATCCCTTTCTTGTGATTATCAGAAATCTCTTCTCCAGATTAAAACTAATGCCATTAGCTATGTCATTCATTCATGGCTTCATTTATCTAAAACTGACTGGGTCGCTGTTTAGAGCCCTCATTCTGCACGTGAAAAAATACAGAATCTCACATCTGAAGAAATAGAATATTTACTTGGCAAAGCCAGATCTTTATAGAGATTGTTAACATACAGGGAGGGCAGGCCTCTGATTTTCATGCATATAAGGTGCAGACACAGAGTTGGACACGCGTATCTTTTTTGGCTGGGGATGGTGGTGGGTTGCAGTATAAAGAGTAGATTTCAAAAGCAGAAGTGCTGAATCAAACTCTGGAGGACAAGTTAGAACTCCAAGGCATGAAGACAAATTGGAAGAAGAACAGAATTATAAAATGATGAAGGCAAGAAGCATCTGCATGTGGTATCTAAGTGATTTTGATTTTGTATGGTTGAAAGAGAAAATGCCTATGTGAGAGAAGAGTACAGAGGATCCCAGCCAGCCAGCCAGGGACCTGTTGCCTCTGTTCTTATTTTTTTTTTAAACAAAGTAGTTTGGCTTTTACCTTGATTATGCCTTGGCAGACTCATTGCATGGGAATAAGTTAAACTCCAAAGCCTTCTTTACATGCGCTGTAATTAAAATTTTCTTTGAGAAACACACAAAAATCAGTGCTCTCCAAAGCAATCTGACTGAGTCTGCACCAGAGAAGACAACAGGAGGGAGAGGGGAACACAGCAGTAAAGGTTCATGAGAGGGGTGCTGGGGCAGGAACTCAAGTGCCCTGGCACAGCAGGTGCCTCTCTGTGAAGTGCTGCTCAGTAGTCATGCAAAAGTGAAAGCTTGACCATTTTCCTAATGCTAGTTCTAAGAAAGGGAGAAAAGAGGGCAGGGAGGAAGGATTCTAAGATACCTGAGACTCAGCCCTCAGAAATTCTAAGGAAGAAATGGTAGATTATGACAGTCTGAGAAAACTCATCATTTTATAACACCTGATGGCTATTATGAAACCACTGGGTTTCATGAGTGCTTCCTAAATGTCACTTAATAACCTATTATCCCCTTTCTAGTATATTCCCCTAATTTATTGTCAGTCATTCCACTGGAAGGAAAGAAATAAAAAGAAATATCTGTAACTCTAGTGGTCAGTGACCATGTTATAACAGGCATTGAAAGCAAAGAATTTTTATTTTACAGTATATGACTGGAACGACAGTAGACAAGACCACATCAATCTTTTAGCATTTGTGCAGCACAGGCACCACATCCTAAAACATCAATTCTGAACTCCAGGTATTGAATTTTCATCCATTGTTCCCAGACTTCCAAGATAGTGGTGTTATTTCCAACATGAAGTGGTTTGATATCTGCTGAGCTGCTATTTAATAGGATTTCCTATGTTTAATAGGATTTCCTATTTTACCATTCATAAAGTAAATTCCATTTTGGCAGTGAAGTCCAGGACCTTGTCCCAAGTTACTGCACCCACAGCTAATGGGCAGAACTAGACACTGAACTTGGTATGGCTACTGTGTGTGCTTCAAGGACTTTTATTTTTTAAGTACATAAATAAACAATTGTATGAATAACTTGAGCTATGTTCTATCAAGTGGTTGATGGAACTGATGAGATATAAGACAGAAAGGACACCATTTCTTACTATACACGTTATAAGAAGACAACTTGTAGCTTTTTAGGATGGTATAATTAAAAGAGTTCTAAAATTAAGTACAGCGTGACTTTTCCAGCTGTTCTATTTTGTATGATGTGGATGTCACTAATCGTTAGTGGAAACACAGAAATAATTTTGGAATGTTTATCAGAACCTTTTACTCAACAGATGAAAAAATGTTGTCCTATAGAAGACGACTAATTGCTAACAGGCTCACCATTAATTAATGGCAAAGCTAAGACTCAAATTTAGGTCTTGGTCCTCTGTTGCTTTTTCTATTTCCATTGGCTTTCTAGGCTTTGGTATTTATTGCTAAACTGTTTTCCTTTAATAGCTTTTGTTAGTGTTAGAGTTTCTCTTTAGTTGTGTTTAGTGTATTCTATCTAGCAGAATAAATGAATCATCATCATGATTTTAAAATTGTTTTATTAAAATGATTCATTGCATTTCAAAATGTATACCAAATAATATAAATACCAATGTGTTGTCAGTATACTAACTTAAAGTCTCTATCCTGTTAGCGTACCCACACTGAGGGCATCTTATGAAAACAGAAAATGGGCACTTTCAACAGAATTTCTAAAATCCATTGATACTCAGTAAGTATGTCAATTAACAAGAAAATGTAGCCAGAGTCGATCCTTTGAGCACTAGATGTGCTTTTATGTTTGGATGATACCGGAAAAGCTGTTCTTGGACAAAGCAGCTGTATAGCCAGCATCTGAGCAACAATGAAATTTTGCAGGACAAAAGGTTAGAACTGGGAGTAAACCAGGAAACTAACTGCAAGAGTGCTGCGTCTGTCTGCTGCCTTCCACAATTCAGAGATAGTACGTGGAAAGAGAGAATCAATAGTTCTGTTTCATAGACACTGCACTTAGTAGAATAAGGAAAAAGTAAAGAGAGTCCCATCATTCTTGGGTCTTTCTGAAAGGTGTAAGTGTGTCCCTAACGGGAAATCATGTGGGCCTCGCAGTCCTGAAGAAGAGGAGCCTAGGCAAGGTTTATAACTCCAACAAAATGTGTCATTCTTTTCCCAGATGAGCCTCCTAGTTTTTACAAAGGAATTTTAGTCCTTCTAGACTCCTTCTTTCTCTCTTTAAATAATTCTATTGAAATACAATTGGCAAACATCAGCTGCACCCACTTAACTATATAGTTTGATCCATTTCGATTAATTTCATGCTCAGAAACTATAGCTGAATCAAGTTAATAAACATCACTGTCACCGGCAAATTCCTTTTGCCTCTTTATAATTTCTCCCTCCTGCCCTTCTGTCTCCTGTTATCTCCAGATAAACACCAGTTTACTTTCTGTTACTGGAGGTTAATGTGAACTTTCTAGAATTTTCTAGAAATGTAGTAGTGTGGTATGTGGTATACTTTACTTGGTTTCTTTTATTCAACAG
The DNA here is from genome assembly GCA_004027165.1 of Ctenomys sociabilis. Taxonomy (NCBI): domain Eukaryota; kingdom Metazoa; phylum Chordata; class Mammalia; order Rodentia; family Ctenomyidae; genus Ctenomys; species Ctenomys sociabilis. Next base: position 110,542 of record PVKA01000524.1, on the reverse strand, counting down.
CGTCATTGCAAGATTCATCATCATGGTTGTAAGTGGTAAAGTGCAATTATTTCCATTTGTTATCAAGTACTCTTCTATAGTGTAGTTGTACCATGAACTGTTGGTGTCTTAATCTGTTGATGGACACTTATATTGTTTCCAGTTTGTGGCTATTACAAATAATGGTGATCAACACATTCATGTACAAGCAGTTGTATGAATGTATTTATCTACTTCTTGTCTTCCTTGGGTAGATACATACAAGAAAAGTGAACAGATTGTAGAACAGGCTTATGTTTAGCTTTTGACTGCATGGGGAGACTAGGGAGTGACAAGGGTAGGCCAGCTGGCAAGGCCTTCATAGGAAGGTGCTGGGCTCAGAACTGGAGTACTAGGAGTCTTTTGTTCTCAGCTTCTGGTTTTATTTAATTACAGTTCCTATAAAACTTAGAAAATAATCACAGGGTCCTTCATAATCTGGAGAGCACAGATGTAAGCAAAGAATTAAAAATACAATTGCAAAAGGGCCTTGGGCATCCTGACACTTCTCCCTTGGTGCCCTTCAGTTCCAGGAACCTTCTTTTTAATTGGTACAAAGCATGCAGTGGGTTTGAGGAGACTACAACTAGTTTCCATAAAAGATAAGTGAGTTAAAATTACATAATTTTCAAAAATATATCATGACTACCATTTTGAAAACTAGTGTAACTACTTTGTGAGAATTTTCTCATGTTTTTTTTTCAATTGATTGCCATAATATCTGGGCCAAGAAGTTGGCACTTTAATTTTATTTTTTCCTCTCCACTTCATAGTTGTAGAAAACACAGTTCAACCAAGTTTAGAAGGACAGAATGGTGTACTAGACAGAATTCTTTCACTGGGTCAGGAGAATGGCCCTATAGTCTTCTCATTGTCATCTGGCTACTCTGGCATCACCAGCATATCATTTAGGCATTCAAAGCCTCAATTTCCTTCTTAAAAAAATGAAAGATTCAACCGCATAAATGCATATCCTTAGAAATATAGTCTTCCAAGGGTTTTAATTTTGAAAATAATTTTAGAGTCAAACATGGGCAGAATGGTATTCAGATACCCTTTAGAGGACTCTCATAATGTAATTACTTAAGTCTCTGAGAATTCTCAGTACAAGACTGGGGTGGTGGTGTGAGCATGTAATCCCAGTGCTTCCAAGGCTGAAAACAAGAGGGTCTGTGTAGCGAGGCCTGGTAGATCCTGTACTCAATACATTTAAAAAAAGAAAAAGAATCCTCCGTTAAAAAGGACTATTTGACACTGAGTCATTCAGCTTTGGGTCCCACTCTAAGGTTGGATCCAACACTGTATAGCCCAGAACACTTTTCATTGTTTCACTTTTCTGGAACTGTTGCTCCATATAATTCTACTTTTTAAAAAAAGCAACGATACAAAACATGATGAGACACCTTGAAATTAAAAGAAAGCCCTGATAACCCCACCATTTTCAGTGCTTTTCGCACTAACAGAGAGGAGGATAGCTGGGTGAAATGGAAAAGAGGATGCCCTCAGCGCTTTTCCATCGCGCGGTTCCTCGTGCCTGCTACACTCACCAGCTCCTTCCTGGCACACCCTTACAGTAGAAGTTTCCAGTCGATACCAATGGCTGAGGGGCAAGAGCCATGTCTTGGGTCTAATTCTGATTGCCAAAAATCTCACTGGCATTTGTTGTTGCATCTTCTAGCTGCATTTCCTTCCTGGGCAGTGCTCATAGAAGTGAAGATTCTATAGACAGTGCCAAATTATCTAGTGCAGGTTGTTAAAGAAAAGTACTTTATACTTTCTAGCAATGGCAAAGTTTCTTCACTCAGACAAAATAAAACAGGGAATATTGAGTCACCAGTCAATTTCTTTCCCAGCCTTTGTTTCAGGCCCAAACTACTGTGCTCCTCAAATCAACAGGTGGAGACGATTTCTGCCTCAAACACTCTCATTTATAAATGTTCATAGTTCAAGAAAAGAGTATCTAGAGAATCCCAAAGAACAAACAGGAGAAAATGAGTCTCTCCTTTTCAAGCTCTGTTCTGTCCCCAAGACAGCAGGGTCCTTGTCTCACACAGGAGTAGTCACACAACTCTCTTTTAGAGCAAAAGCAAAAGTCAGTAATTTCCTCACTAGTGTTCCTAGTTTTACCTTTAATATCTCTGGGACAATAAAAGTAACCATCACCTGAACAACAGAAAGATTGAAGTATTTTTTCCAAATATTTACACTCATAGAACTAAAAATGAATCTCAGGCTAGATTTTAAGACACATGCCATTGAGCCCATAACATGTATTTAAATGTGTAAAGATGTTAGAAGTACAACTGGTCTAAAATATATTATTTTGCACTAACTTCAAAGGAGGCAAACAAAAATAGAAGATGAATGTAGATGGAATATATATATATATATATATATATATATATATATATATATATATCTCCTAGGTAGGTTCCAAAACAGATTCAAGAGGTTGAAATTCAGCCACTCAGATATTCAGTTAATGTTCCTGTTGGAAGACAACACCGGGGCTGTGGTGGTCCAATCAGGTAGCAGGCAGTGCTAAAGCAGACGCCAACTCCGATAGCCCATTTCAGTCTATTTCTCCAGTCACCAGCAAGATTGTGTAATATTCATGTGTTTCAGCCATTTCATCTCTACAGGATTGAAAACTGGATTTTTAGAAACCTGTCAGAGAGTCTCTTACTCTTGTTGGTAATTTCTCCTTTTTCAAGATGTAGACCACATATCCATTTATTTTCCAAAGAAATTCTGTAGGATTTTTAATAATAAATGGCTTGAAATAATTGGTATCATTTCATAGTCCTCATGAAAGGAAGCTGAACTCTTCTATAAATAATTCTGATTTTATTCAGAATAATGGAAGACAGTGTGCAGTCAGGGTTGCAGGAGGCTGTTCTATTATCTTTTTATTATTGTAAGCTATATTCAAGTATTAAACTCGTATGTATTTCATTTAATACCAAATAAATAATAACACCTCTCCCTCTCTACTTTTTTTAAACTTAAAAAGCTCTTATTTCCGGTTGCCATGGTGATGATGCCACTCTGATATTTGTTTAGGTTGAACACTTTCATCTTTTCCATCTGATGTTAGGTACTAGAAGGGCCAGAAGTAATAATCGACAACATAGCCTATTAGGTGGAATAAGAGCCCTTGTTTTGTGGCTAAATGACAGCAACCTTGATAAGAGAAAGTGTCCTTAAAAGATTAACAAAGGGGTCATCGTCTCTTACTATGAGGCTTCTTTTCTTTTCCAACTGTGTTTATTTCCTACATTTTGTTTTAGAAATGAGTAAGAACTAGCACCCACAACTAATAACAATGCTTTAAGCTGAAATTGTACAAAAAATCTGCAGTTGGGACTTAGGAGGAGTTTGGAAGATGAGAAAAGTGGGAGATCTTTTAGAGAACGCTTCTTTTCTCTCCTGAAATGAGTAAAAGAGAGGAAGGGCAGCATTTGGGACCTGCGAAGTGCTCCCTTGGTAGTCTGTATATCAGTGATAGTAGCCACCCCTTCAAAATTGGTTTTGAATTTTTAGTTGTCATCCTTACCATGCCATCTTCATGAAGAAAAACCAAATATGCATCCAACCCGTACATGACAGGAGGGTTGCTTCCTGGTGGTAGCTCTGGCAGGTGAACTATGGTGTGTGAAATAATGAGAATTACCTTGATAACATCACAAGAGTACGGTCTCTCCCCAAACAGGCACAAAAAGCTCTAAACAGAGCCCAGCATGAGGGCAAAAGCCTATAATTGCAGAAGTTAGGAAGGTGAGACAGGGGGATCATCATGAGTTCCAGAACAGTCTGGGCTACCTAGTGAGTTCACAATCACCTTGTACTACAAAGTGAGACCCTGTCTCGAAAGCAAACAAACAAACAATCAAATAATTCTCCACCAGAGCTTTATGTAGGGAAGAGTGTCAGGACATAGATTATGTTGCTGTCTGCATTTTGGTTTGCAGCTTTGCTACCACTAATGTCCCCTTCACAGAAATCAACAGATTAAGAAAAGGGCCGAGGAGCTCCAATGCCCTGGGGTGCCAAAGCCCACCACTCACCTCCAGCATGACCTTGGGTAAATTATCATCACTGACCAATGTGAGAAACCTAATGGGATTGATTTGACATTAAAGCATCTCCTCTCTAAATTGTCCTCTTAATTATAATGAACATAGAGAACTTGATCTTCCATGTTGGTTCATTCTAAACAAGCTGCACTGAATAGAGTTCACGTTAAAATGTTCATGCTAAAGTGTGACAGTGCTTTTGGAACAGGCCTAGCAGTGAGTCATTAAATGGGAAAAATTCAGTGACATATTTCACTTGTCTAACCCACATTTCCTTGTTGACATCACAATGCCGCTGTAATTCATGTCAGGGCAGGGCTTTTGTCTCTCTCAAGTCTGGCTCATCCTATATCTTTCTTGAAGTGAAACAAGACCATGCTTCCCCTTCTGGTTTGGAGTCTGAGCTGGCTGTACAGATGGCTTGCACTGTGAGGGCACCTGCTGTGTGCAACTTGGACAGTTCTCTGGGGATCACCCAGAGAACTGTTCTACTTCTTGAAATTTTATCTTAGCAATTAGAGAAAAACAAAAACACTTGTCACTCAATACAAACAAACGTGATAAAATGGCTGAAGATAGGAATCTTCCCAAGTCATTTTGGGGTTGGTGCTGGAATTACAGTACCTATCAAGTTATATTTGAGTGCAATTTACTGCCTGGCTCCTTTCTGATAAGTTTTGACAGTGTTGCAGCAGAGAAACAGGCAGAAGGAAAAAAAGGCAAAGTCTTTATTAATAAAGGGAAAGAGGCTTCATTATCTTGGAGGACACGGAGAGAGTTTGGGAAAATAAGGAATTCTCTGAATTGGAACAAAGGGAGGCTGAGGTTTCTATGGTCTTTTGGCACGGGTGAGGTTTGAGGTGGGTGTTTAGATTCACCTGAGGAGCTGATTGGGGCCTTCGCTGAGGTGGTAGGAAAGGTAAAAAGGAAACTCCACCCTGGGCTGAGTTTGAGAAGAGGGGGAGAGGTGTTCTCTGGGAAAATAAGCTGTTGTTTTAAAGGCTTCAGCCATATTGGATGACCGCCATAATAATTCAGCAATTCATACGAGGGCCATAACCTATCATTCCCATCTTTTGGTTGTTATAAAAGGGGCAACATGTTTCTTACACTGCTTCCTGCTGAATGAGGGCATAGTCTTGGGGGTGAGGGGAGCTGACAGGATGATGGCTCATGCCCATGGAGAAGTTAGTGCCAGGAGTCTCAGCTAGGACTAGAAGTTTATTGTTAGTGACGGTTCACATCAGAGACTGAAGAAAGCTTGAAAAAAAGTTTAAAAGGACAGCACATTATGAGTACATGCCATCATGAGTAAAGGACACAGGAGGGAAAGCATGAGGGGGGTCTATGATCTGTCATTTTACCATGACCATGTTGAAGAGGAGGAGTATTGATCTTTAGTTTTTGATAGTGATATGAGGAAAGAGTGTCAAGGTCATCTGTAGTACCACAGCACAAATGCATAAAAATAAGATTTTTGTCTTTTGTGTTAGTGTGTTTGGCGACATGGAGTTCATCTGCCAGCTGTGTTGTCTATAGTTGTTTTGAAAGTTAGGTTACTGCCTGAAAAGATGATCTCTTTTTATGTTGTAAAATATCCACTGCATTTTGACACTGAAAAGAAGTATATAGGGTAAAAGGCTGAGTTCGTTTGGGTAAGGAGAGAACTGGGGCCCTTAGGAGGGCCTGTTGTAACTTGTGAAAGGAAGAATGTTCAGAAGCAGCATGATCAAGGGGCTCTAAGAAGGAACTTTTGATGTTTTATAGAGAGGCTATACTAGGGAAGCAAAGTAGGGAACCTAGAGGCAGAAGAAATTAGCTGAATGAAGGAAGGATAAAACCTGTTATTTTGCAGTGGGCACCTGAAGGTCACGAAGAAGGGCTTTGTGGTGAGCAGTGATTGTATGAGGGTGGGTCTTAGATACTTAACTTTTGGTGAAGCTATCTGAGCTTTCGAGGGAGAGACTGTATAAGCTGGTCTGGACAGAAAATTAAGAATAGTAGTTGTTTATCTTAGGACAAGGCATGAGAGAGTAAGCAAAGGAAGAGGTCATCAATATACTGAAGGAGTGGTTGGGAATAGAGGTCAAAGGTCTCAAGATCAGCAGCAAGAGGTTGGATAAAGAAGTTCTCTGAACACTTGAGGCAGGACTGTCTATGTGACCCCTTGAGATCAGAGTGTCTGGATCAGTCTGTGAGAAGGCAAGGAGGTCTCAGCAATCTAGGTTCACGGGAATGGTGAAGAAAGCATCCCTAAGGTCTAGGACAGCAGTGGAAGGCAGGATACGAGAGAGCATGTTATAGGTGTTTGCACTGCTGGGTGAAAAGGAGTAACCACATTATTAACAATTCTGAGATCTTGAACTGAACAAGAGGAGCCATTAGGTTTGACTACAGGAAAAATTAGGGTATTATATGATGAATGCACAGTTTTAAGAAAACTACTGGTAAGGAGGCAGAGAATGATGGACTTGAGTCTCTATATGTTTGAGGGCTATTGGATACTGGGGAATGTAGGGAAACGCTGTGGGATCTCAGAGGCACATTATTCTAGGAAAAGCATGTGTGGCCTGAGTGGGACTGGAAGTGTCTCAGAGTATGTGGTTGACAAGGGAAGAGGGAGAGAGGAGCGAGCTGTACATTGAGGTTGGGTAGTAGGATGTACACTGAGGCGGGGAGAGAGAGGTGAAAGAAAATTGGAGATTTTGGAGGAGGTTTCTCCCCATGAGAGGTATGGGACATGTTGGGATCACAAGGAAATGAAGAGTGAAGAACAGTGTCTGAAGTCAGAATGGAATGGGCCTGTCTGAAGGGGTCATGTAGGTTGGCCATCAACACCTACTATGGAGACTAGAGCTAATATAACAATTTTAGAACACAGTAAGAACACTATATGTGGTCTCCATGTCAGCAAGAAAAGAGTGTTTTTTTGTTTTGTTTTGTTTTTTCCTGAGATGTCCAGCAAGACTTGGGACTCTCGACAAAGGTGCCTTGATGTGGGCCATGGAACCCAAAGCCCTGTTGTAGCTCTTCAGGGGCAAGACCAAGTAGGTAAAGTATATGGATCTGGCTGTCATGAGGTTCCCTGTGAGGGCAGGGAATTGATGACTTACCTGCTCTCCGGCGGACAGGGCAGTTACACTTCCAGTTACTCTCGAGCTTGCAGATATCCTAGTGATGGCTGCAGGTTGGGACAGGCTCATGCCCAGTGTCTTTCTTCACTGCACTTGGCTTGGGTGGCACCATTGTTCAGGCTCAGCATTACCTTGTCAAAGTCCTGTTTTGATGGGAGTCCCGAGTGTCGCAGCCAAAAGTTGGCTTAATTTTGGTCTCTATTATTAAAGATATGGAAAGTTAGATTAAGTAAGTTTTCCTGTGGAGTTTGAGGGCTGAGACTTGTTTTTAGCTTGGCATGAATGTCTGAAACAGATAGAAAGATAAAATAGGAATTAATAATCAAAATTTTTTAGAAAAATCTGGATCTACAGAAGAATACTTAATTTGGAGCAATACACTTGATTATTAGAATTTTGTGAGTATCAAGTACCTTGACATATAAAGTATAACCAAAGAACTATAATTTCTTATCAGCTATGAACATTTTAGCAATTAAATCCCTGTAGAATGTTAATGGACAACAGTTATATATTTTGTAGAGATCATGTGACATCAGTAGTCATACATAGTAGTGCAGCATAATAGTCATACAAAATCCCCCTTTTGTTTTTGTCTCTTTAAATCTATATAGGATAAATATCACGTAAGATTTAGTTATAAAATTATTTGGTTGATGACCACATGTTGGCTTCACAGGAAGGTACCTCTCTAAATGTAACAGCACATACATAGGATATAGACCACATCGATTTTAGTTAGAAAAATTATCATTTGGCTGATCTCATATTGGCTTGACAGGAACTTTTTATTATAAATATCTAGAGCACAAGATAAAAGCATATGCTTAAGTCTGAAAGAAAATTTATATTGTAGCACACCATATTTTAGAGGCATAAATATATATTTATAAATATATTTAATATATGAAGCATCTTTTATGAGAAAAACCTTATTTTAATTTTTGAAAAAAAAACTTTCTTTTAACCAGTGACCAAATTATTGGGGGCTCTCCATTGATGAAGAAAGTTCGACCACCCTCTATTCATCAATGAAGAGTTCTGGCCAACAATCTTTCCCATTTTAATTATAAATTAATTTTGAGAATACCTAGGCCAGTTGGTAACTCAGGAGAAAGCATGCTTTTAAGTCTATATTTGAGAGCTGAAATAAAAAGGAACAGCTGTTTACGGAATGACATAAAAATGAACAAGTACATACAGGACACATGGACATCTTTATAAAATGAGAGTGCACTGAAATATATTTCTGGCCAGGTTAAACTATGATGACCTTTTTAAGTTTGTAATTATGAGAGACTAGTCAGAACTTTTGTAAGTCAATTAGCAGAGATCTCTTATAAGAGGAATTTTGGGGGGGAAAAAAGGTTAAAAAAAAAGTCATATATATTATGAGTGGACGCAAGCAAATCGAGCAGAGTACAAGGGTCGGCGCAGCACAATAGAGGAGCACAGTCATCAGTGAAGGCCTGCAGAGGTCTGGGTCAGGTGACAGACAGAGGACCAACGCCCACTTTATCTGTGGTCCCTAGAAAAAGTGGATAGCCGAGGCCCAGATTGCCGAGGAAGACGAGTGGGGGCCCTGACATGAGCTCACGATTTTCTAGAGGAGAGGAAAATACTAGGCAGGATTCCTGGAGATGAGTTTTGGGGCTCACCTGTGTGGATTAAAATTGACTGGTGTTGGATACAAGCTAGCGATGGCAGGTGGCAGAGGCAGAAGCCGAAGGCTGTTCAGGGAGGGAGCTCGAAACTGGGACAGGGCACGCCCCTGAAGCCACGCTATTCACCGATCCGAGAGAAGGCAGCAAAAATGGTAGGTTTTGACGGTGTCACAGCAGAGAAAATCACAGAAGGAAAAAGGGAAAGGGACTTTATTATGAAGAGAAAGGAGCTTCATTATCTTGGAGGACATGGAGAGAATTTGGGAAAATAAGGAATTCTCTGGATTGGAACAAAGGGAGGCTGAGGCTTCTATGGTGTTTTGCCAGGGGTGGGGTTTAAGGTGGATGTTTAGATTCACCTGAGGAGCTGATTGGGGCCTTCCCTGAGGTGATGGGAAAGGTGAAAGGAAACTGCACCGGGGGCTGAGTTGGAGAAGAAGGGAAGAGGTGGTCTCTGGGAAGATAAGCTGTTATTTTAAAGGCTTCAGCCATATTGGACCTTTATTTATACTTGCAGTTTTTGAATGTCTAGTCCTGCAAAAAGGACATTCCTACTCATTTATCTGCATGGTTTATATGTCTATTTTTTCTTTAAATGTGTAAAACAAAACATCCAAAACTTTTGAAGCATTTGAGATGACTGGTATAGACTTGATTTCTGTTCTTAAAAACTCAATGCAGAAATCATCTTTACTGTTTTTCCTTTCCTTCTGTACTCTTCTGCTTCTCAGACCCATAAAAGATTCACACAGCAGTTCTCTGTCTCATTTCTGCTTTCATTTTCCTCAAAGTAAGGAAGAGTCTCTCAAGCACTAAGATTTAGTGCAGTGAAAGAGTAGAACAACATTCAAAGACAAAAAGCACCAAAGAGAGAGCTAGGAATTGACTAATCTTCAGGTATTAACTGAAGCAGGGAAGATAGTTTCTAGTATTTTGAAGGTTTTGCACAAATTACATCCTTAACAGTTTATTCAGATGTTCATTTCACTGGAATTGTTACCACAGGCAATGGAGTCTTGAGTGAATAAATGCCTAGCTTCTTATGTGCAATAGAGAACTGGGTGTGGCCCACTTAAGGAATTGTTTAGTGAGTCAGTGGTACCCTTCCAGTGACTGGCCTTGAGCCAACAAAAGGAAAATAACATGAGGATTACATCATTGGGTTTAGGGATTTAAAATGTTGCACTGAGTCAAAGGCACCTCCCAGCATGGGTCTTGCAGAGCACAGTTGACTACGTGCTGAATTGCCTCACCTAGGTCCTTCTGCATCATCCACTCTTTCATAAATGGATACATGAGGAGTAGTCTACGTGCATGAGCATACAATAAGCCCCAGGTTATTATAAGTCATGCAGGAGGGTCTGTTGTTGCCCATGTGTCTTAGTTTAGAATTTTGGAATTTTCTGGAACAGTTTCAGAGGTCTTTGTTTTTCTTATCTCTGCCTTTAGGATATTAGTCTTAGGACAATGTGTGTGTGTGTGTGTGTGTGGTGTGTGTGTGTGTGTGTGTGTGTGTGTGGTGTGTGTGTGTGTGTGTGTGTGTGTGTGTGTTGTGTGTGTGGTGGGAGCAGTATCCTGGGGCACTACTCTGGTTCCAGTGGGTGAAGGGGAGCACCTCCACACCGCTAAGACTATAGTATGTGTATTATGATGGCAAAAGGAATTGGTCTTGTGCAATCCAGAACTCAAGGATGATAAGCATAGATTTTGCACACATATTTTATAACAATAAGTGTACCTTCTTACATCATGTATTCTATATTTTCCTTTCTAGTCTATATTTTATTAAATAATTGTTGAACTCAATAAATTAATTTTATATTCTATACAGTTTTGAAAACAAGCTATAGATAAATATTAAGTTAAAATAAAGCATGACATCATTTCATAAGCAACAGAAAAGCTGAGATTTGTAATATTAATGCTTCAAACCAGGCAAATTATTTAGTAAATAGAGAAAATCTGAAAGCTTTTCAGCTCAGAAACAATAGATAAGAGACAGAAGAAATTCCCTGAAATATAATAAGAGTGTGGTGTGTCATTGGAGTCAGAGGACTGGGACTGGGCAGTCTCCTGAAGCTGAGATGAGAAACTGAACTCATCCTAAACATGAAATGTTTGAAAGTTCCTCAGCTATAGTCCTAAGAATTCTTAAGACTAGAAGTAAAAAGCTTGGCAAAGATTTTTACTAGATACAAATTAAAAAGCACAAACTCAGTGAAATAGACTGTGAGCTCTTAAGAAGCAGCTATGGTACAGTTCAGAGCTGGAAATATTTATGTGTTTTAGGTGGAGTAAGTTGCGGAATTCACCAGTCTAGTCTGTGTCTCGGTTTGATGGGTAAGGGGAGATGGTCACCACAGTAAGGTAACGCTCTTTTCACAGGGGAATGTCTCTTTCCCAGGTGAGAGCAGTCTATTCAAGATGAGGAAGGCTGTTTGCAAGTAAAACGGAATGGTTCCACTGCTCTGTGTGTGAAAGGGAATTCATAATGGATTTTTGGAGAAGAGGAAGGACACAATGTTTAGTGGGCTTGTATCTTGGAGAAGAAGTTTTTATTTTTTAAATCATAACCATCCTTGTCTTTTCTATTTATTTTTCCCTCTTATGCCCATGACATTTGAACATTTGAGAAATGGTTGCATCTGCTGGCCTTTTACCTCAAACTGGGGGGAATGGAGTTTCTCACATCTTATGGCACTACAGTACATGGTCAAACATATGGACTTTCTGAGTGCCAACTTTGGAAAAAAGAGTGTTAGAGACACACACACACACAAAAGCAGGCCCAGTTATTGAGAGAAACCATAAAAACAAGGCTTGCGTGAAAATTCCCATCAGCCCTCACTAATGGTAAGAAAGCCAATCAGCACCACCGGGGTGAGCCAGGCGTGAACAAAGTTTGTGCAGTCTTGGAATCCCTGAAGGGATCCCCAGGCCTTCATGATATAATGGGAAAGCTCCAAAACTCATGCCAGCGCTTTTGCTCTGTTTCTGACACTGATACTGATTCGAGTTACCCCAAGGTAAGTGGTTGTCATTCTTTAGTTCTCATGTTCCAGATTCGTTTGGCTCAGAAAATCAAAGTAAATAATGTGAGCGCACATAGCTCTGAATGGCATGGCCAATCTTTCCCAAAATTTCAAACAACTAAATTTGAACTACTAAAGAGCTTATTATTTTGATAACTTGTGACCTCATCATTTTTAAAAATAATTGCTTTATAGAATCCTGCAGAACATGCTGCTTAAATTTACCAATACACATATTTTTCTTTATAAGCTTGCTTAATGCATGTTTAATTTGAACAATTTAAAATGGAAATTTACTAAGCCTACAGTGTGGAAGAGGATTTCACTCATTTGTTTGTTCACCAAATATTAATTGAGCATCTGTGCTTTTTTCTGGGGCACTGTGTTAGCCTTCAGGCCAGACATGAATAATTTTGAGCCTTTTTCTTAAAAGATTTCATGGTCTAGTAGGAGAAATAGATGTATAAATAGATAAATTGGAACACATTGTGATAAATGCCTTAATGGAGGTAAGAAATGATTAATATAAATGAAAACCAAATTAGGCACATCAAGTCTTACTCAAAAGAGGGGAAATTTGTTCAGGTAAAATATCATTATGAAACTATTATTCTTCAGTTCCCTAAATGATATTTGAAGATAATGTCAGGCTCTTTTCTCTGCATTAGTTTTCCTTTTTACTTTGCTGGGGTGGGTTTGTGCATAAGGGCACAGTACAGATGGACTGTTTTCTGCTCTTTTACCTCTAATTCCTATGAAAATGTCAAATTTTTACAATTACTTTAAGATCATAATTAAGAGATACAAATATAAGGACTGAAAAATCATCTCCTCCCTGTACCCTCCGGTTCTCTTCTGGACAACTGAATATATTTGAAATAAAAGCAGAACAAGGGGTAGAAACATTGAAGGAATGGAAATTATAATGATGACAGCTTCTATTTATTGAGCTTTTATTATATGCTAGATAATGCTGAGTCCTCTGCATGCTTTAACACCTTTAGTCTAATGACAGCCCCATGAGGTATCAGTATTATTATTTTCCTTTCATTGATCAGAAAGCTGAAGCACACAGAGGTTAATTAACTTGCCAGAGGTCACACAAAGCAGGAGACACAGAGCCACAAGTTGAGCACAAGCTGCAGGCTTCAGAGTCTAAAATTTCATGTTTGCACTGGGTTGTGTTAAAAAATGTTACTTCTCTCATTTTCTCTTAGCACTTCCTGAAGTGATATTCATATTAAATATATATTAATAGAAAGGAATCGAGCTAGCAAGAGAAAGAAATGAAAGCTAAAGCTCTCTGTAGCATCTTGCTTCCGCCTCTGTAGTTTCCGCTTGTTGCCTTATCTTGCGGGTGGCATAAATCACAACTGTGGAATTTTCTATAACAGTAAATTTCTATGTGACATCTATGCTTTGGCTGTGTTTTTCTTTTTTTGAGAGAAGCTTCCAATCCACCACCCCAAAGCCAAGTGTGGGAGGGAAAACAGCTTTCTATTTTTATATTTGATGGAACAATGCAATTAATTGAGAACAGGGTCACCTTTAGAATGCTAATTCTATTTCATTCAGTTCAAGTTCATTCCTCTATAATCATAAGTATTAATTAAATGATAGTGTTGATGTTACTTTATTCTTGAGGAAACTGAGGCTGCAAGAAGTTTACCTGCCATAGCTTGGAGGTAGTTAATCAGTTTGGACTAGAACAATGGGACAGATGGATGCTGTCTGATATCCCATTGCTCTAATTACAGAAAGTTTCTCCCGTTCCCATAGTCAGAATTCCAGAACAGTAGCAAGCATGCGCTCACCAGAGCCTTTGGCTTGCACCTCAATCAAGTCACTAGCTTTTCCTGGCAATTGAAGAGCTTTCCTCTCTGCCTAAATACCTCTGCTCTTGTCTATTACTCATAGGTAAAAAGAGTTATGTCCCAAATCTCATCATTATTTCTACCTTGTTTTTAATTTTTAGCTGTTGCCCAAGGCCCAGCATGCTGCAGTAACCTGTGACCTCACTCCATCAAGAATTGTATTTGAGAACTAAAAGAAGGCTTAGTATTTGTGCTGCTCCTTCTCCTTCCATTTTACCAGTAGAAAGGCAAAGAATAAGGGCTCTGTCTTCTCAATACACCCTCTATTTCAGATTAACTGAAGTACTAGTGCTAATTACAGGGAAACTCTAGGGTCTTCTTTATCCCTTGCATGTTTATGACTTTAATATCAAATGTCATGAAAATGTTTTCTGACTCAAGAAAACTATGAGGAAAACTCCTTCCAGATAATAGCCACAATTTTCCTGTGGTAGGACACTAAACATAAACACCACAGACTAGGGCCCCAGTGCTGCCTGTGCTTTCGTGCTGGTTCTGTGGCCTTGAGCATTTAGTTGAATCTCAGTGGTTTTCAATGCCCCTCTATAGAGTAGTGGATGGTATTTGCTACCTGCGCAGTACTACTCTGAAGATGCAGCAAGGTGGTAACTCTGAATACTGTGCTACTTTATCAAAACCTTGGTTTTCACTCTCCTGTGGTGCACGTATAGCTCCACATCCTTAATAAGGCCTCAATGGCTTGGCATGCTCTCTCTCTTGCCTCTGGTATCAGGACTCACTAGGATAACATTTTATTATAATATAACATGGGATTTACAAGGTAGGCTTACTGTGCCCCCCTGCAGGGCCAGGCGTGTGAGGATGCCAAAGGCTCTGTGCTTACTGGAGAGCCAAAGGATCCAGTGAGAGGTAAAAGGATGGAGTCCTGGTGGAAGCCAAGGGCTTGGAAGCTGAAGAGTGACTGGAAGGTTGAAGGCTCTTCCCTGCAAGCCTGAAGATAGAAGTCCCAAGCCAATGCTGAGGTTTGGAGCTCTTCTGAAGAAACTGAAGTACAATTTTTCTTTGCTTCTTCTGTTTATTCTGTCCAGGCTATAAGAGTCATGCCCAATGGGTATCTTCTCTCCTCACGGATACATTCAGGGTACACCCAGAACTGTTAAAATCTAATCAGTTAGGCATTTTCTTACTCAAGTTTACACAACCTAGAATTTGTAATAGTTAACTACCACAGCCTCCTTGCTTTTTCTCTTGGTTCCAGGTACTCTATAATTCTTTTAGTTCTAAATACCTGTGTTCTTTCTTAGCACAGAGGCTGCCTTCCCCTTAGCTAACTGTCAGGGTTCACCAAGCATGTCATGTCTTTGGAGTATCCCAGGGTAGTTGGGCTACATGCTCTATTTCACCAGTGTAATGCTCTGATTGTCATGGTGTTTAGCACTCTCCTGGGCATTTACCTAATTTATCTCTAATTGTCTAAATCATAGCTGTCATTTAGTTACTGTCTACGTGTGTTCTATAAACTGCAGTAGCCCCAGCTTCTAGTGAAATAACTGACACCAAGCATCATGATCTCTGTTGAGTGACTGAATGATTTTTTGACTGTAAATCTTTACAATATATAAATGTAGTGTATACTCAAATACAAAAAGACATTGAACCAATATGTGTATCCTCCTGATTAAATCAAGTAAGTATGGATCACTATAGAACAAGACTAAATAAGTAGGCCTTTCTATGTAAATAATTGCTGCTGTTAGGTAGCTCTTAGTACCTACTCGTCTGGCTACAGCAACCATAAAACATGCAAGACGTCATGGCTTTAACTTTTCCACTTTGAGCAAACCATTTATGGCTTAGACTTCTCAGGCGTGCCCTCAAGCCTTTATGCAAATGAGCTGGATGCTTTCTGCTTCAAATCCTAAGTCCATTCAAAACTCATCCAGTTCTCTTGTCCAGCCAACAAAATGGATCATCCCAGCTCCTATCTCCTTGAAACTGATACCTGTTAAACAATAGGAATGCAGAGCCACATAACTCCAGTCAGAGCTGCCATCCAGTTGGCAGCCACTTGATCTTTTCACCAGTTTAGTTATCCTTAGCATAAATTCCATCATGTTGCTAGCAGCCTACATTGTAGCTATGGCACTGTGTGTAGTAGTATCCAGGAAGACTCATTTTAATACACATCCTAGATGACCTAAGAAGAGTCATTCTGGTTTCTATTTTGACTGCCTTTATTTAACTGAGTAGCTTTTATCTATCTGAAAGTTGAATTTCATCTGAAGTAATACAAAACAAACCTGATAGTAAATATTAAATATTTCTGTGAGGATTTCACTTAGTAAAGACCACTTACCTGCTTAATGGACCCTGTCTGCTGATGCTGTACACAGATTTAGCAGATGGTGAAGCTCTGGTTCCCATTTTTCTGTCACAAATATGAACTCTAGCTAAACAAGTGAAATCTAGATCATTCAAACAGCCTGGATTGTTGGTATTCAAAGACTAACTCAGTAGTAAAAGTTACAAGACGCTGGATTATTTTCTACAAATGAATGACTGCTATATGCTAAATTACACAGAGCTTTAAAGTCTGCACTGTGTCCCTTGGAGTAGGGCTGGATCCCAACTTTACCTGTTGTTACTACAGTTGACCATTATGTTACCTAGACAACGGGGCATATACTGCTTTAAAAAAATACAGATTCTTTTAAATGAATGTAGGACAGGGTCTATGGGGTCTACAGGGTCTCACTATGTAGATTGGACTCATTTTGATTCTCCTGTTTGCAGCTTCCCAAGGGCTGGGATTACAGGAGCATGCCTCCATGCTGAGTCTCAATCTCTGGCTCAGCAGGACCTGGGGGTGGGGCCCACACAGCACACCAGGGACCAAACCTGTCTGCTGCACTCTGCTGAAGCAGGAGCTGTAGTCTGCTGAGCTATCTGGTTGGTCCTCGGATTTTTGTTTCTTTAAGCTGGTATAATTAGGGGTGGGAAGGTAGCTCAGTGGTCTAAGCCTAGGTCCTGGAAAGTTCAAGGACCTAGGTTGATCCCGGCACCACATATGCAGCAGCCCCACCCCAGAATACACTGAGCTGGCAACCAAGTCTGGGCCTGGTGGTGCATGCTCTAATTGCAACACTGGGAGGCTGAAAACAGGAGGATCACTATGAGTCTGACATGGCTACTGAGACATGGTACCAGAGAGAGAGAGAGACAGAGAGAGAGAGAGAGAGAGAGAGAGAGAGAGAGAGACAGAGAGGGGGGGGAGGGAAGGAAGAAAGAAAAATGTTTAAATAGATAAAAGTAAAACATGGAGAATTTTTTCATGTCTTTTGAAAACCACAGTGTGGTTAGTTGATGCAAACAGGTGATTGATTATACAAACAAATTCATATTCTCCTTGGGTGTGATTTTGAAAATAATTATGTCTTATCTATGTCTGAATAAATCTACTCTTTTCTCCTTATTGTTAAAGCTCATTTTTAACTTAGTTTAAAGCAAAATGTAGTTAAGTAAAATATATTTTCCTTGAATTCTGATACTTTTTCTTTACTGTGAAATGTTTAAAGATAAACTTAATTTGTTTTTGGAAAGAATGCATTGTTTTTCTAAGGAAGGCTATTTTCACACAAGACTAAAAAGGAAGATGCTAGGGAAAAAGATACAAAACTTAAAAATGAGAAGTAAACTTTTCATATTTTGGTCTTATCATTTAGAAATTCTTGAAAGACTCATTTAATAGAAAACATTCTTGCAGCTTAAGGGCCAGGAATCTGATCCCCAGGCCTGCTGTGCTGGCCCTGCCCCTGGGCCTCACTGAGATGGGAGTTGAGGCTGGGTGTGGGGGGGGTGTCTGGAATCCCAGCTCTTGGGAGTCTGCAAACAGGCAGATCATTACAAGTCTGATCCAGTAGTGAGACCCTGAACACCCTGTAGACCCTTCCCCAAAATTAAAAGAAAAAGAAAACATTTTTGTATGAGGGGTTTTTCCTGGAGGGAGAAAGATGTTACATGTCTCCTTTCATCTGACATCTGGGAGTCCTTCACAGTTAGCTATGCATCTAGACTACAATCGTCTAAGCTTCCTCATATGTTTGCCTCAAATAATGATATGTAACATCTAAAGGCTTCCAATTTGCCATTTAGAGGCAAAATAAATATACTTAGTTCCACAACCAGAACTCAACATTTTCTTTATCATCTCTTACAACTGATAATCTATTTCCCAGTTCATTCTAGAAATTTGCTAGAAATCAACATTAAGTTCCATTGATCTATAATTTTTTTTCCTATTTCTTAACATTGAAATTTTTGTCCCACTTTAATCTCTATGATTTAGTGCGCATTCTTTTACATTCTTGCAATGAAATCTTTCTGGGCCTGGGAATTTGGAGACACTTAAATTGCCCAGGCAGTAATTTAATACCACCTCAACTGCCAGAATCTTAATTTGTTTTTACAATGTTTATTCTACCCTTTCTACTGGGAAGATTTAATTTCCTTCTAGAGAAGACTAATGAAATAGAGCAGTTGAAAACCTTGGCTTCCCTGTTTCATTTCTTGCTAGGTCACTGTTTTCCCTAAGCCCCTAGCTTTTCTGCATAAACCTTACAAATAAAAGCAGTTTTTCTTATTGATCTTAGGCTATTTCATGAAGCTAAGGATCACTTTGCCTTTAAAATTTCGAGGCACAATGTTCACATATTTACAACACATATTTATCTTCATATGTCTCTCTTTTCACCTTTTATCATATGAATTTCAAAGTACTAATAATTTCTCACACACATTAAACTAATCATGTCCTACTTTTCTGATAAAAGTAATAATATGTACTAAATTTGAGCAAGTTATCATGTTCTTTAGCTTTAATTATCAGAAACATTCTGAATTTGGAAAGTGAAATTGTAAATATAGAAAATTTAATGTTTGGAACCCAATTTGTACATAAATATTGTGTTTCAATCTTTGATAGAAGTTATTATTTGTAATGTGCCTCTTTAGGGTATTTCACTTTTGTAGGAATTTTCTTACTCCCTAACAGCCTGATTGTTAACACTCTGTACCCCCCATGCATACATGCGAAAAGAAATTGCTTCCTTCAGGTAGCTAAATGGAATATAAGTTTAAACCCACTGTCTCTGGCAGGATTTAAATACTCAGAGAATATTAAGCCCTCTGAACCCAGTACTTCGAATAGGTAGACAGGGTGGTTTCATGTGGAGATACCTACACATTACAGAGAAAAGTAGTCATTTCATAATAAATAAAAAATTAAGAAGTTTTTTGTTTGTTTGTTTTTTTGAGACAAGATCTTGCTATGTACTTTTTTCCTGGCTTCAAACTTGCAATCAATGATCCTTCTGTGTCAGCCTCCCGGATGCTGGGACTAAAAGTGTGTGCCTCATGCCCAGCTAAACTAAGAAGTATTTTTAACTGAACTTTATTTTAATAGAACAGATTCTTTAAAGGACATCAAAATATGGAATATTTCTATAATGTTTATCATTCCTTCTTTACTCTTAATACCTTCTTGAGGCTGTGCTGAGCAGCACATGGTCAGCTACTTCCATATTACATCTCTGGATAAGTTGAGGTTTTCCTATGAGAAATTTAACTGCTCCTATTTGCCTCTGGAAGAAAATCAAGATCTAAACCTGTGGCTGTAACTTAGAAATATATAATATAGGGATTCAGATCATTCCATGTGTTTTGTTATAAACTGCATTTGAGATTCAGACTTATCTTTATCTGTCATCTTTGTAAATAGTCATATGTCTTTTGTAATGACATGAGGTTGAATTATAGTACAAGAAATTGTTAAAATGGGCTCATGAATTTTTTAAAGTGTTTTAAATTATCTGTCGGTATGTAGTTTGGCCTTAAGAGGTTAACTGGTAACTATTCGTTCCTGGCAAATAAGTGCTTAGGTTTGAATCTAGTACTCTGAATAGGTAGAGAGGGTGATTTCATGTGGAGATGCCCACACTCTAGGGCATGTACAACAGGAGCCACTGACTTGAGAAAAGTTCCACACAGCTGATCTGACACACAAGGGCCCTGAGAAAACATGATAAGAAGCCTCCAGAAATTCATGACATCTCCCAAAATGATGCTGAATTTATTGAAATGGATAAAATCCCAGTCAAAAAATCTTTTGAAAGCATTATAAGGAAGATAAAAATAGGCAGCTGAAGGAATCAATTGTTAAAATATCAAAGAGCTCAAAGAAAGTGCAAAAATACTGTTGCCTCAATTCAAGAACCAAACAGAATCCCTGGGATTAAATGCTTAATTAGTAAAAAGAAAAACAGATAGATTAGATAGATAGATAGATAGATAGATAGATAGATAGATAGATAGATAGATAGATAGATAGAAAATAGAGATAGATAGATAGATAGATGATAGATAGATAGATAGATGGATAGATAGATAGATAGATAGATAGATAGATAGATAGATAGATAGACTTTTTTTTGTAGGTTAGACCAAAAACAACCAAACAAACAAACTAGGACTTAAAGATAAATTTGACATATTAGAACATTTAGACAGTAATCAAAAAACCAAAAATATTATTCAAGAGCTCATGGACAACTCTGAAAGAACTAAGTTAAGATTAATTGTACCCTAGAAGGAAATATTGGGTGATATTTTAGAAAAATATTCATTGATGTAATAGCAGAAAGGTCTCTTGGGTCTAGAGAAGGTGGAATATATCAATGTACTAAAAGTATTCAGAGTCCAAAGGAGACAGGACTGAAAAAAGATTTGACAATGTATCATGATAAAATTGCCAAGTATTAAGAACAAAGAAAGAATATTAAAGCTGTTAGAGAGAAATGCCAAATCACTTATGAAGGCACATCCTTTATAATAACGTCAAATTTTTTCAACAGAAGCTTTAAAGGACAGAGAATGATTTATTTAAAGCTTTGAAGAAAATAATTGTCAATCTGTATTATTATATCTTGCAAAGATCTTAAAAATGGAAGTAAAACCTTTTTCCAAGATAAGCATAAATTAAAGATGTTCATGGCAACTAATCCAGTATTACAGAAAATATGAAATCCTAAATTGAGAAGAAGACCATCACAACCATGAGACATAAACAAAATCTCATTGGCAGATTACATAAACATATAAAAACTGGAACATATCAATCACTAGAAAGTCAACACAGTGAATAAGAATTAGTACTTTCCTGTCAATATCACTTAAATACTGGAGTTCTAATTTCTCAGATCAAAGACACAGACTGAGGGACTGAATCACAAAACCAAGGCACAATTTTGGTTGCTTGTATGAAATAGATCTCACCTGCAAAGGCCTAAGACTAGAGTGACAGAATGGAAAATGATACTATTAACAGTTGGAGGTCTAAAGCACTAAGGGTTAGCTATACTTACGTCTGAAAAAGTAAGCATTAGACTAAAAATTTTCAGAAGACACAAAGATGAGTATTCCACATTGGTAAGGTGAAAAATTTAACAGAGATAATAATAGGTTGGATAGATAGATTGATAGATAGATAGATAATAAACACACCCAATTTTATGGACAAACATGACACAAAGTGAAAGACTGATCACATAAAATCATAATAGGTAATTTCTACACTCCACTCACAAATAGGTCAGCCAGTCAAAAACAACAACAAAGGCACATAGCAGGTAAACTACACTACAGATTAAGTGAACTTAGCAGACATCTAGACAGTGTTCCATATAAGTAAGTAGAGTGACAAATATTTTCATCAGCCCACCAACTCCAAACTAGACCACAAAGCAAATCATCAAGGCAAAAGAAACAGGACTAATTTACTGATCCTATCAGATCACAATGAAATCCATAGAAAAATATATCATAGAAACCAGAAAAACAGCAATTGAATGATACACTTTTGAATACTCATTAGGTTATTGAAATAATCAGGGGAAAAATTAACACTACCTGGCATCAAATGATAGTGGAGACACAACATACAAGAACCTGTGGGGCACAATGAAATCAGTTCTAGGATGTGAACGTATTGTCATGAGAAACTACCTAAGATAAACAGAGTAATCCCAAATAAATAATCGAATGATGCATTTCAGTGTCCTAGAAAATTCATACCCAGTATAAAAAAAAACAACAATGTAATAAATATCAGATCAGAACTTTAATGAAATAGGAATAAAAGAGCCATGTCAGTGAATTGAGCTTAGATTTTAGAAAAGACAAAACAATATTGTATACCTCTACACAAAATTACTAAAACAGAAGACATGAATTAATAAAAGAGAGATAAAAAGGTAAAATTATAACAGACACTAGTGAAATCCAGAGTACTACTAGAAACATTTTAAAATGTGCATTTTACTCACTTAGAAGATCTAGAAGAAACCTATAAATATCTAGAGATATAACCATGAAACTTGATCCAAGAAGATGCAAATAATCTAAACAGCTTAATAATAAGAATGACATAGAAATGGTAATAAAATCTCTCCTAGAAAAACCCATGACACAATGGATGTACTCCTATATTTGTTCTTTAAACAAGAACAAACACTAATGTTTCTTATATTTTCCAGGAAATAGGAAAAATGTAATACTTCAAATTCATTTTGTGAAGCCAACATTATACTGATTTCCCAAGCACATGATTCCTAAACGAGAAAAGAAAACAACTGGCCAATATCCTTGCTAAAAGCATAGATAGAAATATCCCCTGTATGTTTTGTGCAAACAGAATTCAAAAAATACATTAAAATGATCATGTGTTTTGAACAAGTTGACCTCATCTCAAGGGATGTAAAGATGTTCAGATAAACAAATATACACCACACACACAGAACTGAGGATAAAAGCCACATCAAACACAGAGAACGCTTGTGCTAAACTTTGATATTTCTTCATGATGAAAGTCCTTAAAAAAAGAGTATAAAAGGATTTTCCCTCAAACTGAGGGAAGCCATAGATGGCAGAGATGGCAAAGCCATAACCAACATTGTACTGAGTGGGGAAAAAATGAAAGCATTTCCTGTATAACCACTTTCAGTGCTCTTGGGCAGTATAGTACTTGAAACTATATGCCGGACATTGAGGCAAAAGGAAGAAATAAATGGTAAACAAGGCAGGAAGAAGAGAGGCAAATTATCCCTGTTTACAGAATATTTGATAAAATACCAGAAGAGTCACAGATATGATAAACAAATTCAACAAAGTGGCAGAAAAGTAAATCAGAACACAAAAATCAATAACTTTTCTATTCACCAATAATGATCCTGCCAAAGAAATCAGGAGAACAATCTGTTTACAATAGCTTCAAAAAAATAAATGAGGAAATAAAACACCTACTCACAAACTAACAAAGGTAAATGACTTCTGTAATAAAAACCATGGAACAAGGAGGAAAGAAATTGGAGACTACATTATAAAATGGATAGGCTGCCCTTCCTCATGGATTAGCAGACATGATATTTTTAAGCGGCCACAGTATTAAAACCAATTTACAGATTCAATGCTAACCCTGTGAGAATACTAAGAATGCTAATCAATGAACTAGAAAAAATCTTAAATTCGTAAGAGTGCACAAGTGAGCTAGAATAATCAAAGCAAACTCAAGCAAAGAGAACTGGAGGCAGTACCCAATCTCAGATGATACCTCAAAGCCATAGTAACAAAATAACATTTTCCTGGTACCAAACAGAAGTGCAACCCAATGGAGCAGAACAGAAAACAGATGCTAACCTAGGCATCAATAGCCATCTAAATTTAAGAGGGACCATGGGGCTGGTGAGATACTTCAGGGGACTAAAGCACCTGTTTAGGCAACTGTAGGGACCGCTGTCAGATCCCTGGCACCACATCCCATGCCAACCCCACCCTTAGGGCAGGCTGAGCTGCCCAGAGTCCAGGCATGGAGGTGCACTGCTGTAATCCTAGCACTGGGAAGGCTGAAAGCAGGAGGATCACCATGAGTGAGACTCTGCAACAATCCAATATGTAAAATAGATTAATTAATTAATTAATTAAAATAAAAGCGGGGCCAAAATATATGCTAGAGATAAGAAAATCACTTTAACAATATGTGCTGGTAAAACAGGATGTATGCAATTTGCAAAATTAAAGTAGATTCCTACTTCTCACCCCATACTAAATTAAATCAAATATTATTTGATCTAATTATATCTAAGTCAAAACTTAAATATAAAAAAACGAAAGCTATAAAACTGCTAAAGACATCAGAAAAACACAGCCATTGGTATAAATACTTCCTCAGTAGGACACCAATAGCACAAGAAATAATGTTAAAATATTGAACAAATAGTACTATATGAAATGAAAAACTATCTACTCAGCAAAAGGAACAGTGATGGTAAACCTGTTAGAAACAGAATCCCCCAACTGTCACCCAAGACTCACTTATTTTTCACAAAACAACACTGCATTTATATCTGATTATTGGTTTCTTAGTCTATGAAAAACAACTTTATCTGATGCTCAGCGGCCAGGGAAAACTGGCTTCTATGCCCTGAAAAAGGGAATGGTGTGCCCATTGTAGCAGTGTGGCAAAGGTTTACTCAGTAGAGCAGAGACAACTTACAAATTGGAAGACATCTTGGTTAGCCACTCTTCTGACAGAGGATTAGTATCTAAAATATATAAAGAATTGAAAAACATTAAAGCCAATGGATGAATTAAGTGGACAGATGATTCTCTGAATGAAGAGATGAAGTCCAAATATTCAATAAGAACAGTAAGCAATGCCCACTTTTTACACAAAATAAGGAAATGCGAATCAAAGCTATGTTGAGATTCCATCTTACCCCACTCACAATAGTTAACATCAGAATACTAAAAATACTGAATACTAATGATAATGGACAGAGAAGGGAGTGTTCTTACATTATTGTGGGAAAGAAACTAGTGTAGTTATGGGAACCTGTATGGAGAGTCCATATAAAGCTGAAAGAGATTAATCTAGGCACAGTCTCACTTGGAGTATTCTGAAAGGAATTAAAGAAGGTACATGTGATGATGCATACGCACCCGTGTTTATTATGATACGCATCACAACCCAACCTCCAAAATAGAGAACCAGCCTAGGAGTCTAGGAGTCCATCAATATGTGAATGGATAAGGAAAATTCATAGATGATAGATAGATAAATGGATAGATAGATAGATAGATAGATAGATAGATAGATAGATAGATAGATAATAGATAGACAGACAGACAGATAGATGATAGACAGACAGACAGACAGATAGATGATAGACAGAGACAGATAGATGATAAACAGACAGACAGACAGACAGACGGATAGATAGATAGATAGATAGATAGACAGACAGACAGACAGACAGAGAGAGATAGATAGATAGATAGAGATAGATAGATAGATAGATAGATAGATAGATAGATAGATAGATAGATAGATAGATAGATAGACAGATAGAAAGATGAGGTAGATAGATCTTATTCAGCCACAAAGAATGAAATCAGGTCATTTGTGATAGGTGGCTACCAATGAATAGTATCATGATAAGTCAGTCAAGCCAATCTCAGAATGTTACACATCCTGCTTTTTCTTATATGAGTACTAGCAATACACCAAAAGAGGTCTCACTATTCTGTATTCCTAATCTGTATCAACAAAAGAAGAGGAAAAAACAGTCAGAAAAAAAATTGCCCTCCATCTCCTGTTCCTTCCACTGCAAAATCATAGAGATGCTTTCCTTCACAATTTTCTTTCCTTCTTGGTCACACTGAAGTGTGTGTCTTTGGGTGTGACTTCACTGAGCTCATGGAAATGTGTTCAGATCAGTTCTAAGAACCCCTGTGTCTTCACACAGAGACCCCCGCTACAACTGAGGCAGCACTTCACTTTCCACACTGTTTTTCCCCTACTTTCATTAGCTCTTATTATAAATTTCAAATTTTTAGTAGAAATATTTGTAGATACAACTTCTCATCCTTATTCTATTTGATACTTTAACTAGCCCTGTAATATCCGTAAGGAAAAAAAAAACATATTTTGTATCGCTAATACCCTGTGACTATATCACTTCTGCTTATTTTTGTAGCATATGTCAAAGAATGGAGACAAAATTACTTATTTTAAATATATATATATATGGCTCACAAACATACACATACACACACACATGTGTGTGTGGGGGGGGGATTTTAAACCGATCTTGGAGGAAAATTTAAAAATTATGCAGATTACATTCTCTGCAGCATATTGAACAAGGACAACACTAAAAGTAGCTTTTTCAGTACCCTAAAAAGTTCAGTTTTATGCCTGGCTAGATAGCTCAGGGGACTAAAGCACCTGTTTAGACAGAGCACAGGGCCAGGGTCCCCCACATGCCATGCTGGCCCTGCCCTCGGATCACACTGAGACAGTGACTGAGACTGGGTGTGCTGATGCCTGCCTGTGATCCCAGAGCTTGGGAGGCTAAACACAGGCAGATCAGTACTAGTTCCATCTGTGTAGTAAGACCCTGTAGATCCTGCACTAAATAAAAAAAAAAAAGTTCAATCTAGACATGAATAATAGATTTAACTGATTTCATTTAGCTTCTTAAAATCAGGCAATTTTATAAAATATGTGAATGTGACCTACACTGTTTTTTTTTTTTTTTTTTTTCTTTTCCTACTTAAAGTAGAAGGCTTTGTTGTTAAAGCATGACCCAAGACAACGAGGGCCAGGCATGATTTCCATTCTCACTAGTTTCATCTTTTGGGCGGCCCTCCAGTTCAGAGCCTTCTTATAGGTCTCCAGGCTTCCCTGAGGGTAGGTACAAAGAAAAAGAGCCAGAGTAAAGGCACAAAACAAACAAACAAAAAAAGAGCATATTCTCTGACAATCAGTGATGTTGCTATCCTTTCCCATTCGCTGGCAACTGTGCAGAAATTCTGAAAGCACATCTTCCGGATGGTCTGCACTCACTGGATGCGCTGTGGGACCTCACCCGAATGAGACAACCGAGAAAGAACAACCATCTATCTGGGAAAAGCTTCTGCGTAAATGTAATACCGGATGTACGTGAAGATATAAATGTACCAGTGTCTTTACTTTTAAAGTGATCTTAGAGTCAAATTTTAAAATACTGGCGAGCAGAGGAGGACGCCTTATTCTTCTAATCACTATTATTTAAGGAGACAAAAGCCATAATGTGTGGCTGAAAAGAAAGACTTCTGACTTTGTGGTTTCAAGATCAAGCTTAGCCCTGCAGCCTTTGAGTCTGGACAGTCAAGCTACACCTTTCAAGCTGCATGACACTGTGAAGTAACAATCTCAGGAGAAATCAAAGGATAAAAGACCCTGCACAAGTGAGGGTTGGCTCATGTATTTTAAAGACAAGTTCAGCTTGAATGTATTAGGGTGCAAGGTAAGCTACAATGCAGACAAAATGGCTACGTGAGAAAAGAAAATAAGAGACATTCTCTTTTTAAACCCAGAAGGAAAACAATAACTTAATCTCTCTTAACTAAACCGGCTGTGAAGAAATGTGTAGTGGACCAGAAAGGACAGTAGCAAAATGTATACCTGAATTATTTTATTTAAATTATACTACATTATCCAAATTCTTCTGAACATGATCATCAGAGTCTTTCTAGAAATGTTTCTATGAATGTTGATGTTGTGTTCGATATGTTATGGTATGTGTCCAGCTGTCCCCCCCAAAGCCTCATGTAATTTACTGGGTGGTCGCCGCTTGAGGAGCAGCGCATGACTCAGTGGCAGGACTAGAGGACCAGGGCGGGGCTTGAGGGGAGGGCCCAGGGAAGTGAGAACTATTAAATTGGCTAGCCTGTGCTTTCTCAGAGAGGTGAAGAGTGTCACCCCAGATACCTCAGCGCCCCCGCCTCTCTTCTGGTGTCTTGAAACCTCCAGGAACTGCGAGCTAAATAAACCTTTCCTTCCCTCATTTTGGGTCAGGTATTTATCTCAGCAATGAGAGAAGAGTAACTAATAAAATATGGGTCTTGCACTCCTTTATTTCCTAATGTGTTGATAAAAACTAAAGCAGAAATTATAAGACAAACAAGAAGATAGTACATATATATTACCTATGTAATTTTATTTTATTTATTTATCATTTATTAAAGAGCTGACTGCTACAATTCAATATACACAATAAGTCATGGGGAATTTATTCACTTCTTCTTAAATGGGCATTTGTGGTACCGAATGTACTACCAGACAAGACTGTTAGACCAGTCTTGGAATTGTTCTCACTAATACTAATTTGTTCTGTTTATGAAAGAGATAGTTTTTTTTTTTAATGGCTTTCTAGGGAGGGACTTATTCCATTGAGCCATCTCCCTGGCCCCTGAATTTGTGTTGAAAAATCACATATAATGTACAATCTGCTATTTTGTCCAGTATCTTGGGTTGATACAAAGTCAAAGTTGAGAAATTAACCACTTTGAAAGCCAAAGAACTGTAATATTATAATCTCTGAGATAAAAATGCTCTAGGCATTCAAAAATAAATGCCACAAAATATGATGAGCATTTACCAAGAAAGAGATGAATATGTAAAATGTGAATTTATACACATAGGATTCTGCAAGAATAGAGAATGACTATTTCAATAGCGTTGAGAAAAGTGTTTGGACATGCTTAATACTCAGTTTTAATGCAGTTTGAATCCATTACTCAGAACTTTTATTATTCTAATTACATTAAACCTATGTAATTAGAAAAGGCATATAAGAAGGAAGATGTACACAAGGTCATATAACAGAAAACACATTTTATTATAACCTTTTGTGGTTAGTTAAGGAATTATTTCCTAGCAACCACTATGATTTGGGTAGAGCCTTCGATGAAGAGCAATCATCATGTTCTGCTCTATTGTGCATTCTCCCTTTATTCATTGTCCTGAGTTTGCTGAGAGAAGAGCCTATCTCTGTTTCCCAACTCTGACCTCAGCACCTAACCTGATGGACACATATTCAGCAGATAGCGCACAGCTGCTGGATTGAGAAACTAGTACCCAAATGTGTAGGTACAGGAGAGGAGCCTGGATTTCAAGATGTACATGTGCATGGGAAGCAGACTCCGAATCTGACACATGCGTAAAACTGGAATTCTCAGACACAATATTCACTTCCTGTCGTACATTTAATGTAAAGGAAAAAGGCACTCCTGTCATTGCTGTGCAGCTGCCACCTTGCCACACAGACAATACTCAATCTCCTCATTTTCTTTGGAAAACTCCTCCAGCTGACTGTGCTAATTATTCTGGATCTTGTCCAAATCCTTCCTGTATTCTCAGGTGAAGGCATAATCCATGCAAGTGCAGCTATACTTTGTTTTGTTTTGTTCCTGGGGCAGAGGTGAGAGCAACACTTTCAGATCTGAGTACACAAATAAACTCCAGGAGGATCTCAAGGGGTTTCTTGCCTCTGGTGGCATTTTCAGGCATTGCCCTTGGTGAGTAATGCACTCATAGCTTTGTGGATTGTTAATGACATCCTAAAGCCCATAATCTTGTAGTTTGGATTATTTTCCCCAAAACATACTACTTTACACTTCCTCTGGTTGAAAGATGTATGTATGTTGATGAGCCGCTTTCATGTCCATTTAGCCAGACTCACAAAAAGACTTATTCTCTTGCTTCCATTTTCTCACTCACCAGAGTTGACTGTCACATGGGAACATGGAGCTTTTATTCATATAACCTCATTAACTTTATTTGTCTTAATGCTGTAAGTAATACTGCTTCAGGACACATCTTAGGTGGTGAGTGGGAAACGTACGTGGTTCAATTTTGAGTCTTTTCAATGGAAACATCTTTTTTTCCTTTCTGTCTCATCCTTCGCATCTGTCAGAACCAAAAGGCATTTCTTTAGGCACATCTGTCTGCTTTTATGCATCCGCGGGCTCTGAGCTACCTCCTGTCTTTGAGTTAACCCACTTTTATCATGGGACAGACATGAGGCTCTAATTACAGGAACCTCAACATTGTTAATCTTTTTGGCTGGATTTTGAACTTCTTCCTTGAGATGTGAAACCGAACTATAAAATCAAATAGCCAACAGATTCTATCATTTCCTATCCCTACATGAATGCATGATTTAATTTTCATTCCCTGTCTTCGAAGTAGAGTTTCTACTTATCATACAGGTTTTGTGAAGATTCAGTGAAAAGACATCTTGTGCAGCTTTGTGTATCATACTACTCAGGATATTTTATTTCTGTATTTCCATCAGTTCTGATAGCTGACTGTCCTTTAACCTGGACCTCATTATTTTCTTCCCAACTGTACTGACAGAGGCTTGCTCACTGTTATACTGCCTATCTGACCTCTTTGTCCCTATTTTCCTAATTCTGTCACCCACAAGGTAATTCTTGCCCAGTGCTAATCTCTCACTAAACATGATCCTCATGCAGGTACGGTTAAAAGGAAAGAACCTTCCCAAATCAGTTTGAAATGTTCTTTGATTCTCTATGAATAACAGGGTTACTCATTCTTTTCTGCAACATGCATATCAATTACTTTGGCATAAAACTCCTTTCGTCATAACCATCAAATACAGGGCAAAACACACCAGCCAAGCTGGCAGGGTTTGAGGGCACAGAACAACAATGACCTCTGATGCATTCTCTGCTCAGAGACTTAGAGACAGTTCTGTGTTGGGCTGCAGTATCCCTTACAGTGGCTAGCGCTGGAAATAATCTGAAGGGAAAATTGATATTGTAGCAGGGGAGAGGTGATACAGATAAAAAGTTAGTGCCAGAGAACAATCTAGTTAGAAGTCTGCAGTGAAAGGAAAATAAACAGAAACTCCATGTTCAGGTTGGCAGGCGAAACCAAAGTGAGGTGAGTCGGGTCGTGAAATCTGTACACCCTGAGCAATTGTAGGATATTAGGAAATCATTTTTAATGAGTGTGCTATAATTGGATGACAGAGAGTTATAAGTGTTAAAGGAAATTATATAATCTGAGTCACAGGATTTAATGTCCTATCCTAAAAGGGTAAAACATGAAATTAGAAATTAAAAAAAAAAACACGTTATTGAACGCTTGTGGATTTTATATTCAAATTCTTAAACCAAGACACAGTTATTCTCATGCTATTAATAAGATTCCTGCCAAATAAGATCGTTTGTCGGGTACAACCCATTATTGAATATCTGATCACTAAAGACAATGGTGGTTCTACCCCACTGTACAGCAGAAATCATTTGGAATATGCCCCAGAATTGTCCCACCTAGAGGCAAGGAAATGAATCATTGTACACACACACACACACACACACACACACACACACACACACACCCCTACACCTACACCTTACTTGATTGAGGTTTACTCATAGCTGCATCAAGGTTCCTGACCTGTCATTCTGCTCCACTTACAGCAACATATACATGCAAGCCTCTGATGGCTTCAAAGGTGGGCTAAGGAGCTAATAGGTGGAGAAATGACAGTGCCTGCCACCAAGATAAAGATACCAGTTTTCTATGTGAATACACTAAGGGGTTGCAGTCAGGGTCAATTATATAAAAATGTGACTCTGTCACAATTTAGTAATTTAGATTTAGACCTGTGGAGGAATTATGTTCATGCTTTTCTGATTGTTTTGTCTACTGAAGCAAATACAGTATCATATTTGAACAGTAACTGGAACTTACATTATATTCCTCTTTACTACTCTGCACCATGTCATACTAAAGAGAAATAAAATAAATTCAATTTTTTTGAAATTAAAAGGCAACTATTGTATAACATACTCCCTTTCCTCAACTCCAAGCACTTGCCAGTGGCAATCTGCTTTTTGTGTCTGTTTTTCCAATGCCCCCAGCCCCAGAGGACGCACATACACTGAGACTGCAATTACTGCAGAGTGCAATCAGCAGCCTGGGAAGCCTTTGTGCTCCCCCTTGGAAGGCAGCCACCAGAATAAAGCACAACAGCTGTCCGGCAGCTACAGTAACACAGCATAAAAATTTATGATGAAGAACCAAACTGGCATGTGTCTCCCATATAACAGGTGACATATTTGCCATCTCAGAGTCATTTCTAGATCATGTTTGGACTACTGGTATCAAGAATGCATAATAATGTCCTAAAATTAATTGTTTTTAGGAAAATATAAGCAATTCATAGTGTCCTTTTATTTTGCTCATTGGAATTAGACATGTAAGTGACCAAAAGAGCTACATCATTAGTGTGAAACAGAAAGCCTGGAAAGCAGAAACCTGTGAATACATCTTAAAAGAAATTAACTCTTTGTGTTATATTGGATGATTCTGGCACCGCAGACATGGTGACCATTAAGAGTTTTGAAATAACTTTAAATAGGCAGCATGACTAAAACCTCGTGGTGTACCCCTTTTGCAGATGAATAAGTAAAGGCCAAAGGGAGAGGTGTGATTCACAAGGGATCATAGAGTAATGCAGAGATAGTGTGGCTTCCCATGCCACACTGTGGGATTGTCACCATTTAAACATTATAAAAAGAATGTAGAAAGAAAGACAGGACTGTGGGACTTGTGGATGCTCTTCAACAAAGTGTAACCTACCATTTTCTGTTAAAAGTTCTAGGCTTCATATATTGGACCTTCTGTTGACTCAAAGAATAGTAAAGCCACCACCCTTGGACCATTGTTTGAGTCCTGGCACTTGGACTTCCTACTGTGTGTGACCTGGAATTGTTATCTGTCTTGGTTCCTTCTATTTAGATTGTGAATTTTAGCTCTTTTCTTGAACTTTTCTGTGCCGCTTTAGGGTTAGATGGGTGTATGTGACCAAAGTATAACGTAAAAGGAACATGTGCATCATTCCTTGCAGACTAGATCACACAGGTACTTTGAACATTTTGTTTTCATGTAGTATTCACATACACAGGTGTATGTGATAAGCCTCATTTTACATGAGCTGGAGAGTGTGTGTGAAATGACAGAAACTCAGTAAGTAAGGGTTTCTTACCAAAAATCACACAACTTCTAAGAGGGAATTAAACTCTGGGGTATCTGATTTTGAGATCTTTCCTGTCTGTAGCACATCAGACCCAAATCCCAGCATTTTTCCAATCATGAGATGAACTAGTGATGTTTAAGTGAGTCCACACTACCACAGAGCACTCACAAGGGGGAAAGGCCTGCAAGTGGGCAGAAGAGCAGCGGTGCTGTGGTACTTAGGTTGGCGAACTCAAGCAGTGAAACACCACTTAGCCCCCTGGCACCACTGACTGGGAAGAAGCAGTTCTTGCGCCAACGAGAGAGATGACAAACATGCTAGAGGATACAGTGGAGTACGTTGTGCCAAAGCAGATAGCCGAAGGATATGGAGAGCAAACCTCCCTACCAGTGAAAATGATCTGCTGACCCAATTCATAAGGAGATGCAAATGTATAAATGATAAGGTTTTAAGTGCTACCTATTTTCAGAGTTTCTAGGAAAATATTTAATTACCAGAGCATCTTGAAAATATACGACTGATAGAACATTGATAGCTATACCCAGGATGCTGAGGTTCCCAGTTGTACCCAAGGTTAGTTTAGCTGTAGGAACATAGTGAAATCAAGGTTGTCCAGGGTTAAAAGCTGTCTGTCCAAAGTCAAGGAATGAGCAGCAGGCAAGGGACCACGGCCTCAAGGCAGCAGGTATAGGTTTTTCTGATGTTAGAAACATTTCAGTACTTTCACAGCTATGATAGATGTCTCCAGAATCAGTTGAATACCAGCACTATTATTTGCTTTCTGAGGCCATTCCTGTGTTTGCCTTAAGCTTTCCTGATATTTGCCTTAAATTCCTGTGTGATATTTCAGACATCAGCAGGCCACAGATAGGGGTGTTGCAGTAATCTCTCCACACGCAGAGCTCTCTGTTTTACAAGAGGTCGATATGCCACTTCTTGCCAAGGACTTCTGGATGCTGAGAGAGACCTTAGAAGACTGCTGTGTGTTTAGAGTTGATCAAAAAAAAACTGACTTGTACTTTGCAGGTCCTCCTGATTTCACTCTAGGGAAATAACCACTGTGACTGTGTTGCAACTCATTTATGCTCTATCTTTGAAAAAGCATTTCATATATAAAATGTCATTCACTTTCCACTACAGTTTTAGAGGTGGAACAGAACTCCATTATTATCCCACATTTACAGAACTGAAAATTGAACAAACACTGAAAAAATATTTCACAGAAGCATCACTGTAGTTGTTTTCTCATTGCCAATGCCCACAAGGTAAAAGAGGAAAGAATTGTTTTGCTCATGGTTTGTAGAAGTTTTAATGTATAGTTGGCTGGCTTCAGGGTATGCAGAGGAGCATCACAGAGGAGAAAGAGTTTGTGCCATGAAAGAGAAAGTTAAACAAAGTAACAACCAACCTGCTTTCCACATTTGTCTTTATATTCCATCCAGGTTGCAAGCTTATTGTTGGAGTTGCCCACTCCAAGAACCATGCTAAACCAGTCCGTGGACTAATTCTGTTATCATAGGCCTTTAATCTATATTCCCACATTCTAAACCCAGCTGAAAAGCTCCACCTCTGAGCACATGAGGCTTTAGGGTCGCATCTAGCTATGAGCCATAGCAAGTGGGCAATCAATATATGACGTAACTCAGTGACTACTGAGGAGGTAAAGATGTGGGCTTTGGGGCTTGATGGTCTGCAACTGAGATTTGCCTCTGATTTTCAGTTGGAAAATCTACTTCAAGTTCTAGTTCAATCCCTGTCTCACTTTAATCTTTTGTAAAACAGGAGTAATATTACTTCCACCTATTAAAGTTGATTTGAGGTTTTAAATTGGGCATTGTTTGGCACATAGCATGCACTCATGAAATGGAGATCATTCCTACTGGGTAATTGTTTGCTGGCTCTTAGTGAGCTGTGCTGTCCTTTCTTGCACCCCTCTTCTGTGCCCACTAATGTCACTGACAGAAACTCCACCACACACTACAAAATCTAATAGATTCCTGAATAATTTGAAATGCCAACTGTTGTGGGTGTTCTTTTTTAAGTACTAAATACAGAGTGATAATATTTACATGTTTCAGTGCCAATGAAAAATACAAAGAAAAACAAACATATATCAGCAAATATAAGTAGTTTCTGATTGCGGCTATGGCATCAGAATCTGTTTCTGTTAAAAGTTACCAGAGGGAATTTGGAATTCCTTATCACAGCAGGAAATTCACTAATTTCATAGTCAAACTTTGGGGGGAGTAAATTTACAGAGAATGGTGGTGTATTTGTCACATCTAAATATATTGATTTTCTCTTTTTATTCTTCTTTTTTTCGGAACCAGGGATTGAACTCAGGCCCTTGCGCTTGCCAGGGAAGTGCTTATTCCATTGAGCCATCTCCCCAGCCCTCACATTTTATTAAATCTTCATTGTGAAATAAACCATCCTGTGCAGTTTTGGTATTTGTTTATCCAAACTGTCACCCCTTGGACTTTGACTTCTTACCTCCTATGTTAGGAATACTTTGGGCAAAACCACTAGTTTTTCAGTTTGCTGACTCTACTAAGATGTACTGAATATTACTGAATCTTCACAAGGCACAAGTTTCATAGTATGGGGGAAACTACTTGATTTGAAAATCTTTACTGATGTGATTGGGGAAAAAAACCACTGTCTTAGTCAGGTTTTGCTCATTACCGAGACAAAAATAGCCACACCCAAAATTAAAGGAGAAAGGGTTTATTTAGCTCAGTTTGTAGAGATTTCCATCCACAATAGGCTGATTCTAAGGCAGGGTGGTGTGGTTGGAGGACAACAGTTTATAGTGGAGGAAGAAAGCACAAGCAGCAAGAGCAAAAAGGGAGAAGAAAATCTCTGTCTGTCCTTGTAGCTTAATTTAGCTGCTGGGATTAGGGTGGTGCCAATGGGCGGACAATCAATCATCCACCAAATTTAATTTAATCCAAACCTTAAACACTGTAGATTTATCCACTCCAGCAAACCATCCCCCCATGGCTACATTAGGCGTTGGGGAGTGCTAGCTAGACACAGGCCACAACGATCTGTACATGGACCCCTATGATTCATGTGCACTCATTTACACAAAAGTTATTTAGTCCATCTTTAAGAGTTACCTAAGTCCTAATAGGTTTAGCATTGGTGAAAAGTACAAGTACAAAATCTTTGCTCAAATCTAAGGGAAACTCTTAGCTATAAGGCCTTGCATAAATGCAAAGAAAGTTAAACAGTTAACAACATTCAGTATCACAAGATACACATTTCCATTCTGAAAGTTACAAACAGTGATACAAAGGAATGGGACTAAAGTAAGACCAAAGTCCAGCAGGCCAAGCATTAAGTCCTGCAGCTCATGTGCTACATCCAAGGCAACCTCTGGCAACATGTGAAGTCCAAAGGGCTTGGGGGGCTCTTCCTCTACAGTCCTCCAGTGGTTGCAGCTCCCATACTTCTCTCTTGAACTAGCTCTGCTCCCTCCTTGCAGCTTTCCTCAGACAACCTACATCCCTGACTTCCCTAAACTTCTCTGGTCTTTATTGCTCTTTTAGCATCATACACATAGCATCATGTACTGCCTTCTCAAGGGCATTCGGCATGGCTTTCCAGGCCTAATGAAATCTGTGACAAAGTCGTTTTTACCCCAGATGATGGATAATGCCTATGTCTCTTGGCATGTGGTGCAGTAACCTGGCTACCCTCCCTCTTGTCAGTAGACAAGAATCACTGAGCACTATGGATTCACTTCTGAGGAACAGATTCTCTACTTTGCTGGCATTCTTGAATACAGTACTCTGAGGCTTCCTTCTAAAAGCAGTCTTTCACTTTTGCCATTTTGAGACTGCAAAGGGTGGAGTCCTGCTGCTTCTTGTGATGTCCTCAAACCATCTCTTCAAATTTCCCATTCCTTTTGAGTAATGCAGATCTCCTCTACTCTATCTTTGTAGTGCTCAGCTCTGTTGGAGCCTCTCTTCTGGCCAAGCTCACATTTTAAATCATTCCTCTGGGCTCTCTGCTCTTTAATCTCAACATGAATCTGGCTAAAAGCCTCCAACAGTAGCCATGCTACCAACTCAATATTTTTCTTCCTTGAAATTTCTTCTGTTAGTTTCATTAGTCTATCACCCTTAATCTTAGTTCAAAGTCTCTGTCCATGAGCAATATGCAGACAATTTTCTGCCAAGCCATAACACCCATTTCCTGGAGTCCAACCACAGCTGCAGTCCTTTTTCCCAACAGAAATTTCCCAAGTCTGGTCTTACTGGCAGAATTTCTCTCAGTCTTTTGGTCTTTTGAGCTCTGACCAGGGTCTCCCATGCAGGACAGCCTAAGGCATTTCAACTCTACTTCTCCAACCATCACCTCTGAACTTTTCCTGACTCTTCCTACAAGCTATTCTCAAATTCCTCTGAATTATCTGGTTAGAAATAGTCACAGAAATGAGCCCACTTCTCTAGTATCAAATTCTATCTTAGTTACTTTCCCTATTGCTGAGAAAAAAATAACCAGTGCTCAAAGCTGAAAGGAGGAAAGTTGTATGTAACTCAAACCTTATAGAGATTTCAATTTATAATCGGCTGGCTCCCATTCAGGGTGGCACACAGCAGAGTGACCTCACTTCATGGTGGTGGAAGACACCACCAAGAGAGAGCAAGAGGAGGGACAGGCCTCATCCCATCCCTTACACTGCATCTAGTAATGTGGTTTCACAGTGGTGCCAGTTCAATAAGTAGACTTATCTGACAGTCATCCACCCTCGATCCCGGCACAGGATCATAAATGAGTCCCAACCTATAGATAGAGCTACCTCTGAGAAAGCCCCATTGAGGAGCTGGGGAGATAGCCCTGTGGCATAAGCACCTCGCTAGAATGTGCAAGGTCCTGAATTTGATACCTTGTACAATTAAAAAAAAGCCCCATCGAAAATTACATGAGGCTTTGGTGGGGAGCATCTAGAACAAGCTAAACAACTAACAAAAGAATTATGGAATAACTTGGAAGAAAGAATATTTGCTAAAATAAAATGTGATTATTTGATTTCACTTGAAGAAATATCTTCTTTGGTCTGTTTATCAGTAAGTATTTTATTCCTTTACAAATTAAAACAAAATATATTCATTTTCCTGGACACTGAACTCATGTTGAGGTTCATAGACACAGAACTGTTCGTCACTGCTAATGAACATTCTTGGCCATTCCTGGCTCCCAGCAGTGCCTTTTGGATAAGAAGTGTTTCAGAGGGTTACCTGGATACTGGAGTCATGAACCACAGATCCAATAGTGAAACTGGACAGAGAAGGCAGGATGTAAGAAAATGTATCTTAAAGCTATAAATGCAAGTTATAAAGATATAAAGGAAGTAGTTCCCATTACCCAGGAGAGAATTCTGAATAATATTCTCATGAGTGCTTTTCATCTAGGAGTTTTTAAGAGATTCAGAAGGATTCTGAATCTTTGGCTGCTGTATAAATAATATGATCTCTATTCTTTATAAGTTTACATAATTTTTAGTTTCTTACCTATGTGCTGTTAATGCAGTGTCTATGTAGTGCCTGTGTACCTCTGAGTCAATGGCCTGCCTGCTCATGCTTGGGAAGGACAGTTGAAAGATGCCTTATAGATGTTTCTGTAGGCTCCTTGTGGGTTCTGGACTCATGCTGTGCTATACTTTTCATTGTACTGGACATTTTCATTCCATTTTGGGGCTACTGTCTTTACTGCTAACCTTAATAAATTTTAGCTCTTGTATCACTAATTCCTGTTATAAAAAGAACTGACTTAGGCTATTACTCTTCTTAGGAGGTCTACAAATCTGGATTCCCTGTCATACCTAAGACTCATTAGTTGTATAGTGTATATGCTTTTCCCATCTTCTAACTTCTCTTCTCTGAAGGCATCTATCCATTAGTTTTACAGTAACATTTTGTAAGCCCCATCTGCTCTAAGAAAATAACTTTTATTTTTGATATTCTGGAGGCTGAAGGTCAAGAGCATCAACCTGCATAAGTAGATTTTGATGAGAATCCTCATGAAGAATAAACTTCTAATTTAGAGAGAAAGAGGGAGACAGGGAAGGGAAGAGAGAAGGGAAGGGGGAGGTAGAGAGGAAAGAGAAAGAGAAGATGAGGGAATTAGAGAGGAGGGGTAGGACAAGAGGGGGAGGAGGAGGGACAGGAGAAGGCAAGGGAGAGAGTTAAGGAGAGGGAGAGGGGGAGGGAGAGAGAACAAACAAATACTCTGGTGTCTTTGTCCCCTTGTATGGACATTAATTACATTTTTTGTGGGGAGGGGTGTTTGCTGGTTAGCTCAGTTGTTTAAGCACCTGAATGGGTAAACCCAGTCAGGCGTGGGGGACCGTGGTTCTATCCACCAGAACCCTCCCTCTAAGAGGCCCAAAACTGCCGGAAGAATTCCTCCTAATGCCATTCTTTTTTAAAATGTATTTAGGACAGGGTCTACAGAGTCTCACTACATAGATCAGACTTGTAGTGATCCTCCTTTTTGCAGCCTCCAAAGTGGTGGGATTACAGGTGCACACCACCACGCCCAGTTTCAATTGCTGTCTCAGCATGCCAGGGAATGGAGCGGAGCTGGCAGAGCGTGTTGGGAATCGAACTCAGAACCCTGTTCCCCATGCTCTGCATAAGCAGGCGCTTTAACCTGCTGAGCTATATGGCCAGCCTCACTAATTTCATTTAAAGATTCTGCCTTTATGATGTAATTAGCCTCAGAGAATGCACTTCCACCTTCTATCACTTTGGGAATCTAGGCATTAACATATCAACTTGAGCAGGACAAAAATATTTAGTCTGTATTAAATGATACAGAATTAAAGTCAAATGCTCCTGAGAAAGTTAATATAAGAAAAACCACATAAGGAGAAAGTAGGATGGTGGATCCTAAACATTGTCATAGAAGACATAAAAGCTAGCTTTTATAGGACACTAAAAGCTGCCTGAAGAGTTGGTGTGGGTCCAATTCAAGAAAGTACTCAATATTAGATGTTTCCTTTAAAGAACACTGTATTATACCACTTACACTCTTCAATGTGTTGAAGACTTTATGCTGCTTCCATGTACTAAAAACCCAGCATATACATATATGATTACTTCATAAATCCAAGTTGATTAATTGTCTTTATGTTATTAATTTCTTCATAAATCAAGCAATATAAGACAGAATTGAACAGAAAGTTCCTGAGAGATGTTCTAAAAACTTTGAGTATATACAATGTGCTTAATGCGAAACTGTTAGTTGCTGAGATAACTTTAACTAGTTTTTCCCAGTAGGGATATGTGGCACCTCCTTCATTTGGTGCCAGATCTGATTATAGGTAAAAATAAAAGGTTAGGAAAGAATTTAGAACTTTCCACTCTTCAGAAGAAATAGTTGTCTTTTATTTTGAAATTTGAATTTTGTTTTTGTGGTTTCTTGCTTTTCCTTCAGTAAGAAGTAAGTGATCAAGAGGGTGCATAACTCACCTTACCTTCTTTTGTTGTTGTTTTTTTTTCAAAGGATTTAGTAATTTTACATTTGATCCTCAAAAAAGTCTTGTAAGGAACTCGTGGTAAAAGCAATGCCTTGTCATATTCTAGGGGAAATGAAATTTGAAAGAAATTGGATGACGTGCTCAAGGTCATGAACACTGGAGTCACATAATCCCAGATTTTACTCTCAAACCCTTGACACTAGCAGCAGAATACAAATAACGTGTTTGCATACTGCAGCTTCTAGGCATTGATAATAAACTTAAGAGCTAGTCAAAAGAAATTTAAAAGGCAACCATTTAAGTGTGTGATATAAAATCGTCTTCTGAAGTTAAGTATCTCCAGAGTGTGGGACGTAATTGTTTATGAATCTGAATACAAAGATTATTGCATACATTATTTTCAAGGCCTAAGTAAAACTTGAAAAGGATATACACATGTTCAAAAACTCGCAGAGATATTGTCTGTTTTGGAACTAAGAGATGTGAAAGCCACAAAGACTAAAGCACTTACATTAAAAAATATTAGCATGGCGAATCTTAGTCATTAAAAATTGAATAGAAAGAACAAAGGATTAATTAAAGCAAAAAGGAAGATAATGATTTATACTGAATCTATAGATGAATGAATAAAGTGGAAAGTTTTAAGCTGGAAGGCTATCAAACTGAAACTTAGAAGTCACTCTCTCTTGCACAGTGACAGAATCTTATGTACTTGATAAGGAACCATGGGTAGAGAGGGCCTTGGGGCTTGGTGCATGTCTCAGTTACTCTTCTCTCATTTGCTGGGACAAAATACCTGATACCCAAAATGAAGGAAGAAAAGTTTTATTTAGCTCACAGTCAGTGGAGGTTTCCATCCATCCTTAGCTGGCTCCAAGGCAGAGTGGCACATGGCAAAGAGCAATCATTCATCATGGCAGCAAAGAGCAGAGAGCAAAAGGAGTGGCAGCAGCTCGGGAAGCTAGCTAGCCTCTCTCCTCCTTAGATTGCAATGCAGAGTACCAGCCTCAGGGCATTCACAGCTGTAATCCCAACACTGGATCCAGAATCAATCACAAACTCCAGAAGCTGCCCCATGAATGCGTAAGGCTTTATGAGGGACATCTAGATACAAACTGCAACAGTGCATGAGCATTCTTTGCCCTTAGCGCCCCATATGTAACAGGAATTGGAGACTAGGGCTCTCTGAGAAGGCACACAAGCTCACTGAGGTTTCTTGAGCTGGTGGTAAAGAAGTTGACCAAGTATGAAATTTTATCATTAAAGTTTATGCTTTGATTTAGGGAGAAGAAGAGAAGAAACAAACAAACAATCAAGGCTGAGAGGAAAAATAAAGAAAATGATCACAGAAAAAAGTTCTTGATTAGCTTACAATAGAAAATGGGTTCATAGAGGATAGTTAACATTTTGGTAGAAAAAAACAATTTCCAGTTCTATATCTCCTGCATGCTAGTGGCTCCATCCTGTCATCAAGAAACAAGGAGATAGAAGAGTGAGAAGAGATTCTGCTTTTTGATGTCTGAGCAGGAGAGGACAGCTGTGCTTGGCTGAACTATGATGAAGCATGGCTGACAGCCTTTTCTACACACACAGGGAAAAGGTATCCATAAGAAGAAATGGCAGTTGAAAGGACTTGTATTTACATAAGACAATACAAAGCTTGGGCTGAAGTGGCTGGGAACTTTATGTGCTGTCACTTAGATGGCCCGAGGAAATACCATCAAGTTTCTGTAATTTTTCTTTCCTTGAGTCGTCTGTTTGTGCATCACTCTGAGGCTAGAGTGGGGTGGGGAAAACACTGTTCAGTCATTAACAACGTGTTTGCCTACTATGGTCTGCTTTGGGTATCTGGGTTTCTTCTTTGATAAATCCTGCCTGTTGCATTTATCACCTCGTTTGATCACTGCTGCTTTGCATGGAATCTGCCTCCAGGTGAGAGGCAAGAAATACCTTACATCCCTGTCACAGAACTAAAGTAGATGGCAGTCTTGGAAGGAATCTGAAAATCTGGATATCTGAATGTGGCACAGTTCTGCAGTAGTTCATTCATCTCATCGGGTCTGGACTTTGAACTGATAACTGGAGAGGACCCTGCTCCTGCATGGCCTTTGGAAGAGATGTGCTGACAGCAACTCCTGGAGCCTGGTTTTAGCCAGCTGCTTCACCACTCCCACCGGGAGGCTCTAGCAATTCAGCTGCCATCACAGTACCCCATCTCAACTCGTCAGAGCCCACACACACATCTGGACCCATTGCAGGCATCACACAAGAGTGGAGAGCCCCAGCACAACCCTCCAGCCTGTCTTCTCCTAGGAGTGGACCACAGCCTCGCCACAGCCAAGTCTTTCCAGACAAACAAGTAACAGAAAGGAGCAAAGGCTCAACTAGATATCAGCTTTTCTTCAACTTTTCCAACAGATGAAAAGGCATCAGCCGCTTGTGTAACCTGCTTCCTTTTCTTCTCTTCTCCTTTCATGGTCTAGGAACACCATCTCTATGTGCTTTTCTTCTTTGGAAAGAACTTTGGTGCTTTTCACATTCTTCTTTCAAAGCGACCCTGAGCACCACAGTTAAGGATGGTATCTGGGGAGCAAGAAGTGAATCTGTTTCCCAACATGACAGCACATAATGAGAGGAGGCTATCTACAAATTATTGCTTTTTCCAAATATTATGCTATTTATAAAGAATATGTTTATATTTTATCATACATTATAATGATGTCAATTTCAAGGCTTTCTGATGACTTAGAATGCTGACATAGAGTGGATTATTAAACAAAACAATAAATGTTCATTTCATAAGAAACACTTTTGAAATATTGAGCTAATAAAATCCTGATGGCTTTGCATGAGGTGAAATCCTCTGGCAGAGTGGAATTAGTGTAAAAAATACTGAAAACACTTGATGGCAGTGAATGTTTAGTGTCTGGATGGGCCTGGCACGTGTCATGCCAGACAGGGTGTTCTCAGCTGTGCATCAGCGCTGCTGGCACTCAGCCCTCTCCGTATGCATGCACTGAGAAATGGCGCTCTACATAAGCGCTGGCTGCAACTTTCATTCTGGACTTTTCTTGGAGTAGCCTCCTGTTAGTGCTCAAGGGAAGACTACGAGATGGCCTTAGTCTTATCCCGGGGAATCATTAAAAAATGTAGGCTGTGCATCCAACTCAGTGGTTCTGTACTTACCCAGCATGCACCAAGCCCTGGGGTCAATCCAATACAACACCACACACACATACACACTCACACACACACACACACCCCTCCTTCCTTGGTTCTGTTTAATTTAAATAGTTTCCTGAAGTAATTTTGTTAACTGATGATAGAAAGTGGTCTTAATGATCAAGTACTACATATCTCTGGTTAAGGCTGGGGCTTTATATAGCAACGGGAAAAAGAGAATGATTCCCTAGTGACACACAGACAAAAGATGGACCACTGATTTTCAAGGAGCTACACTTCAGCTTCTGTATCAACACTGTTCAGTGGGCTGTT
This sequence comes from Ctenomys sociabilis, assembly GCA_004027165.1. Lineage (NCBI taxonomy): Eukaryota > Metazoa > Chordata > Mammalia > Rodentia > Ctenomyidae > Ctenomys > Ctenomys sociabilis. Next base: position 66,849 of record PVKA01000524.1, on the reverse strand, counting down.
TCATTCCATTATTTTCTTTACATTTTGCTTATGAAGGAGTTACATTCAAATGAATGCACATACTAGCAAGGTTCTGTCCATTTCTATTCTCCACCTGGATAACTGTGAGTGGTTGGTGACCAGTTCAAAAATGAATCCGAGGCACAGTATTACCATTCAGAATGAGATCCCCCAGTGAATGCATATGGTTATTTTCTTATTCGTTTTCCAGGAATAAATTTTCAAAAATTTAAGATAAAAATCATAGTTATTGTTACATTTGTTACATGGTATTTGCTTAACAAAATTGAAAAATGATATTTTAAAATCTCATTCTTTTCTAAATATTTGATTTTTGGCACATAAAATTGTGCTTATGATATATGGGAAGTTTTAGTAACCATTGTATAATGTTCAAGTCAGGGTAAACTATCCTCAAACATTTATCATTTCTTTCTGGCAAAAACATTCAAATACCTTCTTTCTAATTTTTGACATATATAGTACATATTGCGTCTTCAGTCATGCTATTATGCAACAGAACACAAGAATATATTTCTTCTAAGTATAACTAATATCCACCAACCAAACGTCCTCTGTCCTCTCATATCCCCCATTCCCTGGGCACTTAGGAATCCCGACTGAACACTCAAGTCCTATGGCATCAAGGGTTTTGCATTCTACATATAAGTGAGATTATGTAGCATTCATCTTTCATGCCAATATATTTCACATAATGCAGCGTCCTGCAATTCCTTTCATGTTGTTATGAATGACAAGACTTCACTGATTCTCAGGGATGCAGTAGTACTCTATCCAGTGTCTCTATAACGCTTTTTCTTTATCCACATATCAGTTGATGGGTGCTTAGGTTGTTTCTGATTTTGCTTCTTGTGAATGATGCTACAGTAAACATGATAGGTAGCTCAGATGTCTGATATATTGGTTTTATTTGCTTTGCATCTATAGTACTAGTAGAATTTCTGAATCATATAGTAGTTTATCTTTTAAGTTTTTTAGAAACCACAATACACTTTTCCACACTGGCTGCACTAATTTACCCTTCCACCAACAGTGTGAAAGAGTTTCCCTTTCCCCATATTTTCACCAGTACATATACCTTTAATCTTTTTGATAATGGTATTGCTAACTGGAGTAAGGTCATAGCTCACTGTAGTTTAATATTGTGTTTCCCTGATGATCTTGATCCCTTTTTTCCCTATCTTTGTGTATGATTCTATGCTTTCTTCTCAAAAAAGTCTAAATAAGTCTATTATTTATTTTAATAAGGGAATTTATTTATTTCTTCCTATAGAGTTATTTGAATCCTTATATTCTAAATATTAACACTTGGTTGGATATATAGTTTGTAAACAATTACAATCTTTTCATAAGTTGTCTCTTCATCCTGTCATTTCCACGGCTCTGCAAAAGCCTTTTAATTTGAAGTAATCTCTTTATCTATTTGTTTTGCTTTGTTTATTGTGGCATTGGGATGTTGTCTAAAAAACTCATGGCCATGTCAGTGTCTTAAGGAATTTCTCCTATGCTTTCAGAATCTCACATTTAACTATAAGCTCAGTAAACATGTCCTTGAAATACTTCGCCTTCAAACTTTCTCTCCTTTTATTCAGTTAGCATTCCCTATGACTGAAGATTCATTTGTATATGCCATTTCAAATCCAAAGGGAATACAAAGAACCAGACCAACAAGTTGTGTATGTGTTGTGTGTGTGTGTGTGTGTGTGTGTGTGTGTTAATATAGCTTGAGAGAGCATATGAAATACATTCTCCTTGCCTGAGATGTTTAACTGTGAAGAATCCATTAATGGCCTTTCCAAGACCCAAGACTCCATAAGCCTTGTCTCCATTTTGTGTCCTGCAGGCCTCTTCCTCCCACATTTAAAAACAGCAACAAAGCATCAGTTAAGAACAAGAAATCCTCACAAGTGATGTCTAATGGAGCTTCCTCTTACTTTTCTGTAATTTAATGTTTTGGAGGTTCTTGATTCTGAATTGGATTTTTAAGGAATTTATAAAGACTAAAAATGCTCCTAGGAGTCATCTACCAAAAGAAAGTGTGCCAAATTTGTTGGTGAAGTGTGGAAATGAATGGGACACAGAAGATAAGAGGCAAACAAGGATAGCCATATAATCCAAAAGGGAAAAGAAAAAATTTGTAGTATTTAATTCCTTCAATGCCTCAAGAATCCATCACTCAGACAGAACTCTTAACAGAAATCTAATTCTCCAGTTACTGGACAAAGTTAATTAATTTGCAAATATATTTCATCTTCTAAGTGACAGCCTTGTCTGCTCTAGGCAGTGAGGAGAAGGAGGCTGAAACTGGAGCATGAAGTGCTGGCAGGCTCACATGCCACACTCTAACCCTAGAGAATCGAGGTGACATCAGCTCATTACATCTCCTCTAAATGAGCTCCTCATAAAAGGGAAATATTTTGATTAACCTAGCAAGGGGGGCACTTGGCAATGCTCTCTGTGTGCTGCTTCTAATTGCTCTGCTGTGTACTTATGTTTCTTCAAATGAACAGTGCCTGCAGGGAAAGGTGTCCTTCTGGCTCATAGCTAGTCCCAAGGTGGGGAAGGAGATGGCTTGCTTTTCCTTCCCAGTTCTTGGAATTACTGTGTTCCTTGCTTTAATTCCCAGAGCCTTTATTTTGGATCTGCTTATTTCCTACTGGGAGTCTTTCAGATTACTTCAGTAAATGACTTGCATTGCTAAGATTCTAGCAGGAGTCAGTAGAGACTCAAAGGCTGTAGCTTGGGTCTTTATTTTTCCTTGTACAAATTTTCAGTGATAAAGATTCTTTTATCCAGATCAGCTCAGAAGCTAAAATGCTTTTATAGCACTTGCAAAATAATTAGGAAATCAAAACTAAAGTGACAGGGAAAAGGCAAATAGGAGTTCATGTTTGAAACAGAGTCAGGCTGTGCTGTATCAATTTCCCAACTGATCCAGTTCTCTGTATTTTACAAGACTGGACTTCTTGGTCCTTTCTTCTGGCTCAGCTACATCTGGAGTTGCAAAGAATGGAAAAGAAGGCTGTAACAAGATAAAAGTTCCAGCACAGTGAATGCACAGAAAGTGAGTAAGCACAAATGGAGACGTACTGGGCAAAGATTACAGAGGGCTTTGTAAGCTGTATTGTGGAATTTGGCTTCTATTCCAGGCACAATGCGAAGCCACTGAATTGTACACAGAGGATAAATGCCTTGAGTTAGGCTAGCAAACTGATACTCTGGCCACTGTACATACAATGGATAGATGAGGAAGAGTAGAACAGTGGTTGTTGTCATAGTTGTTCTGCTCTATGAAGATAATAGATGGAACAGATTGGCCGGCTATAGATTTACACAGCAGGTAGGGAGAGATTTGTGAAAATCAGTCACATGGAAGGTTAATAAAAATGAGGAAATTAGGAGGTCTTATGAGCTGGTTTTGAGTAAATGAGAGATCATAAGTGCCAAGGTTCTCAGCCATTTTAGATCTTGGGCCTTTTTTGCTGCCTCCAATTCTCAGTTTGGTGGTATGAAGAGAGACTATAATTTTTTTTAAATATTATCCAAAGAAAACATCTAAAAATGGAGCTACGAGGTCATTAAAGGAAAAGCACACGTTCCTGTCTCCAGTTGCTGCTTTGGAAGCTGAATTTTTCCTACCCGCACATTTGGAAGAGTTGGATGATCACACTGTGTCAGTGACTGAATATGTGTGTTAGAGGTTACCAAACTATCTTCTATTTGGCATACAGCTCTTGTGACTCTTGCATTTTTTCACTGCAATAGAAATTTATCTATCATGGACATTAATTGTCTTGTAATGAATTGGTGTGTTTTAGCCATAAAACCCATGCTATCTTTTACATTCACAGAAAATTCCTGGAGTCTATGCAGATCTTAATAAGATGGTCCAATGCTTGAAACCAACCTTTCTTGTGCTTTCCCTGAATTTCATTCTCTTGAAAACTCATGGTTCTTTTTAGTCATTGCATTGCTTGGGATTAATTCTAAATTTTGGGCTTCTTCATACTGATTGTTGCCCTATAAGTCGCACTACCCTTGATATCCCTACTGGGAAAGCTGTGTGTTTATACAGAACTTCCCTCTGCATCTGCTCTCCATCTCCAAATCAGCATTGTACAGACACAGTGATCCATCCAATGTTAAGCTCTGCCTCCCTTCATTCTGGGTGTTTATTTCAGTGATTGGTTGAGTCTCTCCTTTCTAAGTCTTAAAATAAGAAAGATAAATATGTTGGTACCAAGATTTGTTGGGAAATTCGAGAAAAGTCTTTCTTCACCTTGAAAATATTATCTTAAAAATGACTACCCTGAAAATTACTGCTTCTGTTTGTCCATACTTCTGTACCCAAATGGACAAAAACAATGATGAAAAGCAATACCCTAGGAATGATGATATAATTTTTCAGTACTGTTGATATAGGGGAAAGAAATTCTAAAACTGCTAGATATCAGGGATGAGTTCATGTTCTCTAAAACTGAAGAAAGAATTTTAGGAACAATAGAAGTTAAGAGCAAGCATATATTTATTGGGGGAAAGAAATATGAGAGAGACAGGAGACTCAAATGGGTTATCAAGACCCTGTCTTTTCCAAGGATTTTTACAGAGTAAAACAATGAGTTGAGGCAGGTGTGAGGTGGAAAATATGGGAACTCCCAAGCATGAGGAGTGGGACAAAACTATTGTCAACCAAAAAGTTTAAAAATATAATTGTTTAAGTATAATTGATTAAAGCAGGGTCAAATGGGAAAGAAAGTCATGTGAAAGCAGGCGTGAATACAGAGCAGGGGCTTTCATGTAGGGGACTGGGTTAGTGGCTCTTCCTGGCTTTTTCAGGGTAATGAATAACTGTTTAGAATATGAATTCCTAATTTCCTCGCTAGGGAAGTTTGTGGCTGCATTTGTTTAATCCTTTATCTTGAGGTTGGCCCACAGCACAACTGTCTGTTTCTTCCACAGTTGCAAAATACCTTGGTCTTCCCTACTAGATCTCTATCCCTTTCTGGCTGCCTATAATATTTGTATCTAATTCAGCTGTCTTCAACACTGCGATTGAGGGAGCTCATGAGACAAAACAAAACAAAAAAAAATATTCCATGAAACAGATAAGGAAAGACTAAAGTGCAGAAAAAGTTCATGCTCTTTTCTAAAAGACAAGGCGAATTTGTCTTATTAGTGAGCATCTTTTTGGAAATTTAAAAATATGCATCTCATTTTCAAGTTTGCAAAGTAGAAAAACAAATGTGGTGTTTCCCTCCATTTAGTAACCAGAGATTTATTTCTAATATAATGTAACAGTATACCAATCATATGAATTGTATTTCATTTTATTCAGGTCCAGTGAACTAGAGGTCCAGCGAACTAATGAACAAGAGGATCATTCCTAAGTATAGCATTCACTTGAAAAAATACATAAATAACTTTGAGCCATAATGGAAAGAAAGGAAAGAAACACTGATTCAAAACTGGTGTCAAGGGGATCTATAAGCCATTTTTTTTTAAATGATCAATCACCTGTGCAATCTAAAAAAAGAGGTCTAAAGCAATTTTTATAATGCCAGATAACACTAAAAAGCTTGAAATTGCTTCATTCTTTTAAAAGAAAACATTATTCTAGCTAAACTTTCAACCCAGTTGTCATGGCAACCTTGCCATTTTTCTACCATGTACAGACAATTAGATATTAACCTGGGCATTTAGAGAAAGGCACTGCTAACTTAGAGAAAGACTTGTTGATTTGTATTTGGCTGAGAAAGCTCAAAGATTACGATTATAATTCTTTCCTGAGATAATACTCTTGAGCCATACTGGCCATTATCTTGGAAAGGTATAGCTGTAATTCTTGCAGATAAGGCAAACAGCAAGAACAAAGGTGTATAGTCTAGTTTACTCATTTTCTACTGACTGGCAATATAGAGCAAAATCATATTTTTAAAATTCCTTGTTATAAATCTTTGATACACAAGCAGTGATCAATATGGACTCATAACACAACAGAAGAGTAATTCACCTGAGACTTAGGTGATTGAGGAAAAACATAGCAGGGAGTTATATATATATATATATCTATGTGTTTTTAGAAATAATAATTATCAAATACTTAGTATTACCTTTTGTCTATTTATGTATCTTGTGAGAGACAAGGGAAGTGATGATTTGGAAACCAGCTGAGGATACATAAAATAAATTAAGCCTCTCTTAAGCTTTTTGTCTGTCAACGTTCTTTCCCCATCAATTCAGATGATAAAATTTGTTTTTTGTTTTTATTCATAATCTTATTTGCTATTGGGTAAGTTTTTTGCATATACCTAATACGTATGAAAGGAAGTTAAGGTATATAGCAAGGTAAGCAAAGTTTCTTTATATTAAAAGAAACTCATCAATTGTATATGAGACACTGTTCTCACAGAGCATTTATTTTAACTCTGACAGCATTTTATTTCCTAGCTAATTCAGTGTTATGGCTTATGTATACGTGTCCACCGAAGACTCATGTGGTCCCAGGTGAAAGTTCAGAAGGGCTGCATCCAGAATGTATGACACTGGAATTGATGTGGTGCAATTATTGAATCCAGGGCACTGGAATTAAGAGTACTACTCACCCTAAGTAGCCTAGATAAAATATAGGGTACTGAAAGAGCTGTGGTCCTGTTTTGCTGTCTGTCTAACTTCTTCCTGCAATGAACTGTTTCTCCTCTGTGCTGCCTGTCTGCCACTGCACCCTGCCTTGGATCCAGCTGAGTACCGACTGAAACCTCTACGAACTATGAACTAAATAAACCTTTTCCCCTTTAATTTGGATCTCAGAAGTGAGAGAAAAGTAATAACGATGTATAGATATTTGCATAGACTAGGTGTACCCTCAAAATATGTACTATGCATATGAGGAATAAAGTGAAATGTAAAAATGTGACTATGAAAGAGAAATGATTTTTTTTGTTAGGGCAACATTGAAGTATTTTCCTTCAGGGTACTAGCCAAAGAAAAATTATCTTTTCTAATTATGCTGTCATTGTTCAAAATATTTACAGAGCCTCTGTACTGGAAAATGCTTGTAGAGTGTCTTATATGTTTGTTTAGTTGCCCTAAGTAAAGCAAATCTATATTCTTTCAGGCTGCGCCAAGCTTATTATAAAGGTGGATATCTGTATTCAAAATCATTTTTGCTTTGGAATTTTCATTGCTTTTAAGAAAATAATGAGATTTGTAATTGCAGGTGGATCAAGGTAGAGAAATGGGGGCAGTCGTGTGTTAGGGCTAGCACTGTGAAAAACAACATCAATGTAGTTTCATCAGTGGAGATTCATTTTCTCACTATTAAAAAGCTGAGATCTTGAGATCAATGCTTAGGATCTTAACATGATGATAGAAAAATCTGTCTCAGGAACCTTTCCTTGGCTTGTAGACCGCCAAACCATCCCTTACTCCTTGTGTCTGCATTGTTTTCCTGCTCAATGTCTGAGTACAAATTTCCTTTTGTCTTAAAAATATTACTCATATTGGGTCAGTCATATTGACCTCATTTTAACTCAATTATTATTTCAAAGACCCCTTCTCTCAATATAATAAATAACAGTAGAAATAATAGAGTAGTAGGATATTCTTCTACTATTCTGAAATAGTAGAATTAGAACTCTAACCTAGTAATTTTGATGTGGGGAGAATTTGGATCATAATGGGCTATGTCACTCAGGCCTTAGCCCAGCTACCTGGCGTGCAGTGTTCAGGGCCATTGCCTGAATGCACCATCTCGTCAGGCTCACACTGCAGCACTCATGTTCAGTCAGCACAGTATGCTCTGGCTTTCAAACCAAGTTGCAGGCTATCTCAGAGTAAAAATGTCACCCTACCTCTTGATGGAGAGAATGACAAGATGAAATTTCTTGTTTAAAGCATCAGAGAACACAAGTTCAGGTATGTTTGTTAAAATGTAAGTCTTTCTGTTTGTGCTGCAATTTTTCTGTTTATGTTACACTTTATGCCACAAAGGTTCCATTAAACTTCTGATAAGAAATAGGGGGACACATAAACCCAAGCTGCTTTGCAGAAACTCTCACCCTTTGGCACTTCAAGGTAGGCTCTTCAAGTGTTATTAATCTTGATTAAGTATTGCATAATTGTTTTGTGGAATCAGTTTGTGTTCCTTGAACACACAGGATGATGAAGACCACCTGAGGAGTTGATGAAGGTAGAAGACAGAAGCTCTTGGACAGAGTGTGTTAGTTTCTATGTATCACAGAATGGGGAAACAGTGGTTAAAATATTTTATAAAAAAGAATGAAATGGTAGTTGAAAGAGAAATCCATATTATAGATATTCATGAACAAGAAAAGGCTGGAAAGATAGCCCAGCAAACTGGGATTCGATCCCTGGAAGCACATGCCCTTCTGACCCTGCACAGACCTGGCCACTGAAATGGTGTGTGCTGGCTCACTCCTGTAATCCCAGTGCTGGGGAGGCTGGAAATAGGATTCCAAGCTGTATAGGGAGACCCTGTACCAAATATATAAAAACGAGAAAGATAACTGAAAAATTTCCCCTGAGGTCATTTGAGTCTATGTAGGTGGTATGGCAGGCTTGTGCCATAGAGTGTTGTGCTAGCTTTCTACACCTTTTGTAACAAATAACCACCAAGTTCCTGGCTTAGAACAGCAGAAATGTATTCACAGACAAAGGTCTGACACCTTGCTGCACAGTTCTTCAAAATACCTAGTATCCTTTTCCAATCTCCAGTGACTACCCTGTCATTGTTGGATGTGTAGCATATCACTCCTGTATCTCCCTGGATCTTCCCCTGACTTTTGTGTGTATCTTCCCTTATAAAGTTCCTGGTGATGAAATTTAGGATCCACCCAAGTAACCCAGGGTAGTCACCTTGTCCCAAAATCCTTATTTTTATTACATGTGTAAAGACTCTTCTCCTTCCATCACCAATAAAATAGCTCCAGATTCTCAGGGTTAGGTCTTGATATTTTGGATGATCATTATGTAGCCATCTACAGCAACCTCTAATACTAGGCTCCAGAGCTGACCTGTTGCAAAAAATAAATAACACACATGAAGACAAGGACAGTGTGGCTGTTCCTCCGGGGTAACCAGTCTATGTCCTGCCCTGGCCAACGCACGTCATTCAACCATGTTCTGCACAAGCAGGTGCAGTTCAATACCACTTGAGAGGAGCCAGATAGTTTTTCTTAACTACAGTGAGTATATTATAAGATAATATGACCCTGCTGATCTTATTTTCTTGTCTTACGATTAGTAGTAAAAAGACCTCCAAGTATACTGACTTATTAGAAAAACACAGATATACAGATCAGACAATAGTAATTAAAAATCCTACATTCCAAAGGCAATCTAGAATGACAGGACTAGGACTGACCAAATAGCTCTGCAGATTAATGACCTGTTAGGAGGTGCAGAAGCTGGAGGTTTTTTTTTTTTTTTTTTTTTTTTTTTTGTCTTTTTGAGACAGGGTCTCACTATGCAGTTCGGGCTGGCCTTAAGCTCACTTTGTACCTCAGGCTGGTCTCGAACGCACAACAATCCTCCTGCCACAGCCTCCCGAGTGCTGGGATTACAGGCCTGCGCCACCACGCCCGGCTGAAGCTGGAGGTTTGATCCCCAGACCTGCTGTGCTGGGCCTGCCCCCAAGGCACACTGAGATGGCAATTGAGACTGGGCTGGTGGCACATGCCTGTAATACCAGCTCTTGGGAGGCTGTAAACATGTGGATCACTACAAGGCTGATCTAGTAGTGAGACCCTGGACATCCTGTAGACCCTACCCTGAAATACAGAAAAAAAAATAGAATGACAGGACCACCACCATGAATGTTGAAGGACAACCACTCTCATTTTTAACTTGTCTTTGGACCAACTTGTACCTTTAGAAAAAGTACACAGGAATAGTATTTCTGGTATGAGTTTTGATGCGATGATACTTTCAAATGTAACAATACAGTATATATTTCATAATAGGAGGAATCTTGGAATGTTAGTATTCGAACTGCCCAGAATAGAACCAGGGATAATTAGGGTCTTATTACAGCCTTGAGTTAAGAGTTTCCACTTCACACACACACACACACACACACACACACACACACACACACACACACACTAGTAGTGTTCCTCTGGTGCACAACTCTCTGAAATGTAATTAATAATCTTAGGTTTGTTACTACCAGTTACCATCTTGTAAACATATTTGCTAACACATGAGGCCACTCAGTATTTTCTTTAAAGCATTGGCTAACTTTATAACAATATCATTGCATATCAGTCAGCAATTATTTAATAAGATGGTCTGAGTAAGAATGACATAGTTCGTGTGTTAAAAATATTATCTCCCAGGTTCTCTAGAAATGTTGATTCATAGTGATATGATAGCCAGGTTTAAATGTTTGAGGATGGAATATTGAAAAACACAACCCTCAGCAATGTCTCAGAACTCTCAGCCTGTCATACACAATGGTTGAGCCAAATCCACATAATCCCTGGGTGATTTGGAGAAAGACAGCCATGTTCAAAAGAAGTGCATTTTTAACTTGACATTTGGAAGCAATGAGTTTTCTAACTTGTCATTTCTTCTGGTCATATTTAATAGAATTTAAAAAAAAAAAAACATAAAACCAGCATCTAGGCTCTATCCAGATGAAAATGTCTTTGTTTTAGAAAAATAAGAGGTGGAGCTCTTGTCTCCTTGATCCATGGTTCATACTCAGACAACTGTCATTCCAGAGACCATATCATATGTCTTGCTTTCCCTTTGTAATCTTGTATCAAAGAAAGAGCATGCAGGCAGCTTCTGCAAAGATTCCAGGCATACGTGCACACAAGGGACCCAAGAGAAAGCTAAGCTTCCCTTGGTTACCATCACCCATGTGTGTGATTGCCATGTTCCCTGCTATATATTGAGAGAGCTGTTTCCCAAGAGAGAAATCTGTAGCATTTCAATGACTTCGGGGTTTTAATCTCACTTATGTTGAGTATTTATCTAATTTTGTCCTACAAAAGAAAATGAAAAATATAAATATTAGTTCAAATATTTTGAGCCCATTTCAAAAGCATTTTTTTTTTCCTCATGGTAATTCCAGAGCCATGTTATGCTTTAAAAGTTTAGGAAAATACATTAATTAGCAAGATTGCCATGATTTGATTGTTCTCAGGAAGGTTAGAACTGAAAGGGCTGTACTTAGCCAGCCTGGCCTCTAACATCAAGGTCCTCAGAAGTTCTGGGCCTTGCTCTTTTTTCTTTGCACTGATAAAAGTTGATTACCAGAGTGTAGATGCTTCCTGAAATGACCACTTCTGGGGTTTCTTGTTAAAGCAACCAGGAATAGAGAAGAAATTGCACTCTAACACTGAGAACTCTGATACAAACTTACGTGGTGCCGAGCTCTAGAGAGGGCTCATGCCAGAAGACATGATTTGTAGACACACTTAATCCACTCTCCTTTCAAAAATAATGTAGCATCACCTTCTGTGGTACTTTTCTTCCAAAGTCACATTCTTTTCTCCAATTTTAGTTTTAATTAAAATTTGTGGAGTTCACTTCCAATAAATTATAAGTATAATTATAAGATTCTAGAGAATGCGATTAATAAAATTAATTACATTTACCTAAAATCAAATATTAGTCCCTAAAAACTGAGACTAAAATTTATTTTAAATGAACTACAGAACTAAGTTAGCATTTACTACCTTCAAAGAAAAACGTGAAATAATTTTTTTAAAAAACGGAAATTCAGATTGTTTTGGATAAAACTACAATTGTGCTATAAAACAGTGACCAAATAGATATTAATGTATTTAATTGTGTGAAATCTCTGCAAAATACATGACTAAGTGAAAGCAGAATGAAGGTACAGAATACTCAGAAAATTGGGATTGTATTAACACTTTTGTGGTGTGAGTTAGAAATTTGTTTGAAAGGCTGGCCAGATAGCTCACTGGACTAAAACACATGCTTAGACCAAATGCAGGGGCTGGGATTTGATCCCCAGTGGGCTGTGCTGGCCCCACCCCTGGGGCACACTGAGACAACCATTGAGAGTGGGAGTGGTGGCCCATTCCTGTAATCCCAGTGCTTGGAAGGCTGAACAGAGGAGAATCATATGAGTCTGATCTATGTAGTGAGATCCTGTAGACTCTGTGTATCCTGTATTAAATACATTTAAAAAATTGCTTGAAAAAATACACCATTACATCCTTACATGATTTTAGTAATATACTTGACAACCATTAAACTGGAAAGATAGAAAAATAAAATATAAGCAAAAAAGTTGAAATTTTAAAAATAATTTAAAAAGACAGATGATAAACCAATCCTAGTATTAATTTTAGAAAGCAGAAATAAATGAACATCATAAAGAGAATAGAAAAATATAGAAGTACAGATCAAATAGCGCCTAAAAATTTAGCAGTATAAATCATTGTTTAAAAATCTCATTACAATGCATTGAAAATATGAATAAAATCAATGACTCTTTAGCAAGGCAGAAATTAACCAGATTTAACTGTGAATTCTAATCATATAAACAAGCAAAAGAGACACTGAAGAAGGCATCAAACAGCCAATTTTCAAGAAAGAGGCAGGCCCAGGTGGTTCCTCTTAAGTCTTAACGGAAAATACTTCTACCATGACTAAGAAGGAAATCACTTCTTCTCCTTTAAAAAATAAACTTCAAAACATTCATTTGAAAAGAAAAGAATATCATTTGTCATGTGAATATTGACACAACTAGCATAAATAAAATATTACCAAATCTGAATTTAAAAAAAAATTGAGTGTAATGTTCCCTATGTCCAGGTGAGGTCTATTTCAGAAATATGTATTAACTAGAAATATCTACGAAGTAAAAATATCTGCCATTTTAGCATATGAATAAGCAAAGAAAAATGTACTAATCTTGATAAAGTCAAAAGCATATTTAGAAAATAAATTCAGACTGTACTACAAACTTAGATGCAATTGAGAACAATTTTGCATAAATTGAAAAGACAAACTTTCTAAACATGACACAGATACATTTCATAAACTCAGATCCAGGGCTGTGATTACTGGTGGTACTAAAGGCATCTATCTAATGCCCTGAAAATAAAGGCTACTCTTTTTCCTTTGACTAATCATTGACTTGATGTCATAGATGTTAATTTTAACAAAACAATGAAATATATGCTATTAAAAATAGGAAAAGAAATATCACTATATTTGTAATTTCATATTCAAATGTCCAAATGTATATATCAACTAAAACTTTATGAAAATAGTAAATACATCTTAAAAAATGATTATCCAAGCCAGCGAGATAGCTCAACAGACTAAGCACCTGCTTAGACTAGTACAGGGACCAAGTTTCAATCCCCAGCATGACATGCTGAGCTAGCCCCTCCCCAGGATGCCCTAAACCCCCCTCTGAGACTGGGTGTGGTGGTACATGCCTATAATCCCAGTGCTGGGGAGGGACTATGAGTCCAAGCTGCATAGTGAGACCCTGTGCCAAATACATAAAAAAATTATCATATTACTATACATAAAAATGAAGAATAGTGAAAAATATCAGTTCACTAATCATAAATGTATAGTATTTGGGATTTAAAGAATGCCTTTTTAAATTTAATTTAGACATAGAAAGGTCTGTCACAAGAAAAAAGATTAGAGTCATTATGAATGAAAAATTATAGAGAGCCTTCTCAGTCCTCTTCAAAGTCAAGGAATTTTGTATTTGTAATCCCATGTTAAAGGTATTGGAATTCTAGTGAGTTAATGCCAATCTACCACTTTCACAGCAACACACAGAGAATAAAGACACTAAGGCATATATGTACCTGTGGGGAGCCAAGGAACCCCTAAATCCAGCTAGGGTGATGGTTAATAGGCACAAATGTCTTGACCCAGGGCTGAACCCATGGTGGAGCAGGGCGTGGCTTGAGGTTGTGGGACTATGAAAATGGTGGGAAGCACATAATGCTATGACCTGGGCTAGGTAGGAGCTCTGAAATCACTTCTGCAATGTGCAGAGAGAAGGACATGCAGAAGGAGTCATGTATGGGACATAATTCGAGTAATCTATTGCTTTGCAGTCAGTATTTCAGCTCTTGTGTGTAATTTTCTAAGTCCTGGGAAGTCATAGCTTCTTAGCTCCAGTCTGATCCCAGCCAATGGAAGCCCAGAGCATGGCTCTCCCTGCTGCTGGGCTCACACATATTTTGGGCAGCTCTAGAGTAGGGTAACACAGAACTGTCACCTTGCTTGAAAGAGTACACACCAGCAGCTTACCAAGATCAATCTGCATGGACTAAAGCCAGTTGAAGACATAAGGAAATGTCTTAGCCGGTTCCCTCCATATCAGTGCATGAAGAGAGGAACAGATTTAGTGAAGATAGAGATAACTGTCCTTCTTTCAAGGAGCCATCCAGGTGGTCCTCCACAAAATTAATGTTAGGAATGCATTTATCAAGTATCTGCATGAATAACTGGGCATGGTGGTACATGCTTGTAATCCCAGCACTTGGGAGGCTGAGGCAGGAGGATTGTTGTAGTTCGAGACCAGCCTGAGCTACAAAGTGAGTTTAAGACCAGCCTGAACTGCATAGTGAGACCCTGTCTCAAAAAAAAAAAAAAAAAAAGTATCTGCATGAGAAAGAAATCCTCAAAAGGCAAAAGATAAGCAATTCATTAGAAAATATTATTTAGATAAAATAAGGCCAAGAGTATACTCATTTTTATATTATACCGTAGCTCATCAAATTAAGGAAAATTAAACAGGACAATAGAAACTGCATAGAAAAAGAAGATGTCTAAATGCATAATTGTTACCTTCACTTTCCTTTCTTTTTTGGTAGTAATGAACACCTAACCCAGGGCCTCCTGCACAAGGCAGGCAAGCTGCCCTGGACTACATCATTCCAGTTATTCTCATTTATAACTGAAGAAATTCAAATTCCAACAAAAACAAAGTGTTAGCAAGACTGGCAAGAATAAAGGTTTCTATAACTGATAGGGTCATAGAGAAATGTATTCCAGTATATCTAAGATGAAAACAGAAATCCATTCACTTTTTTTAAGGATAATTCGGTGGAGTCTAGCAAATTATGATGCCTATCTGTAATTACTGACCCATCTGTGCATTTCCAAAATCTTGCTTCTGTCAGTATGCACAAATATTGCTCATCTTACAAAATTATTCCAGAAGAAAGAGCCTAGAAATAATCTAAATGTGTGCTGTATCTATTTTTTTTCTTTGCTGAGACAAAAAGCCTGACACCTACAAGTTAAAGGAGGAAAGGTTTATTTCAGCTCACAGCTTATTGAGGGTCCAGTGCATAGTTGGCTGGCTGCAAAGCATGGCAGGGTGGCATGGAAGAGGGGCTTCCCCCCATGGCAAGCAGGGAGGAGACAGGCAAGCAGCAAGCAGCAGCAGCAAACCTATCTTCCCTCTCTTCCTTCATTTTCCTTCGAGGTGTCCAAGCCCATTCACTGTGTCACCCAAATCATGGGTAAGGTTCCCATTAACCACACAGTTAATTCTAGTATCACAACATAATCTATGTCCATAAACACTAATCCAGCTGCCATCTGAACTTCCCACCTACGTCCTCATGAGGCTTGGGGAGGACGTCTACAGATGAGGCATGACAGTATGTATCATAAGGGCTTGGGAAATTTGCTAGAGCTTCACCCTGGACTTACAAAACACTAAGTGTACAAATATAAAAGCGTGTCAAGTCATATTGGACAGAAAGGTAAACAGCTGATACCATTTGTGTAAAGCATTCAAACCGGACAGTTGCCATTTCAGGTTGGATATGGAACTAGAGGTCACACATAAGCAAGAAATATTTTTACTTTCTTTCTTTGATAAATTCCTGGATCATGTATTAATTTAGTAATATCTATAATAATATAAATAATAATAATGACAACTTAGTAAGCTCTGAGTACACGAGGCACTCATCAGCCCGCCTGAGAATGCTACATCTTATCTCACTCCAAACTGATTAAAAAATAAGGAAGCACTACAAAATGAACACAGTAAGCAGTACTTTGGAGACCTAATGGAAGAACAAATATTGTGCCGGATTTGAGACACATGCCTGTAATCTTAGCATTCAAGAGGCTGAGGCAGGAGGATTACTGTGAATTCAAAGGTCAGCCTAGGCTACACAGTGAGTCCAAGATCAGCTCAATAGATAGATAGATAGATAGATAGATAGATAGATAGATAGATAGATAGATAGATAGATAGATAGATAGATGATAGACAGATAGATAGATATAGATAGAGATACAGATTGAGATATAGATTGAGATATATATTGATATATAATTTTGTTTTTGGGATTCTATGTTCATTGCCAAAAAACCCTTCTATGGTCACTTAAACCCTCTAAATCTAGTTTTATCATCTATAAAATGAAGATAATAATCTTTACCAACTTCAAGCAAGTTGTAAGAAAGACTTTGTGAACACTATAATACAAGCTAGGTAAAAATATTTTTTGTTATTCTGGTAGGGATGATAACATCAAGCTTCACACTCAGCTCCCATTTTACCTATGTAAAAGGAGATTGTTGTAGTCAGTATATTCAGAGGATTGAAACACAGTAAATGTTTCTAAAATTCACAAAACTTTAAACCTGGGACAGAGCTGAATACACTGAAATTAAAAATGAGATTTCTGAGTGGCCAAACTCATATTGTGAGTCCTATGTGCCAAATGTTAATAACAGGTCAGAATACAGCTCAGTGGCAAAATGCCTGTCTGGCAAGTGCAAGGTCCTGAATTCATTTTCTAATTCCAAAAACAAATAGTTAACAATAAACATCTTCTCTTGCTTGCCTTTATCTGTTTCTTGAATAGTTACTACTTTATTCAGCCAAAGTATTTTCATTATCTGTTAAAATTATTAAATATTATTTGAAGGTTTAATCCATTCAATAATTTTCTGCACGATGGTGTATCAGATTCATTACAAATCAAGACCAACTTGGAAAAATCAAGAGTGGTAGATGAAAAGAAAGTAACCCTGAATAATCATTGGCTAATCATTGGGAACATTAAAGCTGTTGCTGAGAGTAGAAATAATGTTAGCCTTTAATGATTTTAATGTTTTCATAGCACAAAATATACAAATTAACTCATTGCATGAAACACAATTCTTTACTTGAAGCCAAAGACAAACAAGTAAATGTCTGTAATCTGACAGCACTATTCTCTCTATGTCTGATCTTTTGTCATTTCCCATAATAAAATCAGCTCTATCTGCAGTCATTTTCTATGCTCGATTGATTCACCCTGTTAATTTTCCTTTCTAGCGTCTTTGTTTGTCAAAGTTTTCCAGGCCTTATTTATGGCCCACATTGGCTCTTTCCTCCCCTGCAAGGTCACCTCTCCACCAGCCTCCCACAGTGTCCATCCCTTCTTCCTCCATGCTCCACAGGACCCAATGATTGTTACTCCTTGTGATTCCTATGTACATTCAGCCCAATGACATTTTGTGTCATTAAATGATACTGACCTTGAGCAACTCAATCTCTATTGTCTCTATTTTCCTCACCTAACATATTAAGAAGTACTATAGAAGAAATTGTCATGTATTCCACAAATATTTCACTAATGACGACTTTATGGTGCTTGCTGCATGAACAGAACTCAGCAGTGAAGGCTATGGTTTCCTGGTGGGAGATACACAGTCCTAGCAGAGTGGATGTCCCCAGTGCAGAGTGGAAGGTGCTGAGGAGAATGCAGTTGATGGCGTAACTAAAGTGCCAGGGATAGGCAGCTTTTGAGTAACAACTTTAAATGAAGATGAAAGTCTTGGTCTAATGGTCTGAGTTTCTTGTATTTGTTTTTTTTTCCCACAGGAATATAAATTCCAAGGCATTCATGTCAGCATCTGAGGCACTCATAGTCAGTGCCTGATATTTTGTAGAGTAGAGTCTATGGTAATAGGAATATGAGTTGAAGTTTAGAAGACAGAAAGATCTTGACAGTAATGCCAGACCAGGTATTCATTTTCTCTGTGAGCAAAGAATGCTTGTTCTCTCTAAACACTTGTTTCTTCCTTTAAAAAATAATATCTATTTTATAAGATTATTATGAAAGTGCAATTGAGGGCTCATGTTAGAGAGCAGTCAGTTGTAAACATTTAACAAATAAGAACCACTATTTATTCTTCATAAAATGTTGACACACAGTCAGGTACAATACTGCATATCTTTTATCAGGCTAATTGGGGACCTGAGGCAGGAGAATAGCAATTTCTAAGACAGCATGAGAAACTTAGCGAGATGTTGCAAAAAACATGAAAAGGACTGGGGAGATAACTGAAGTAATGCCCTGGATTCGGTGCCCAGTACCCAATGCAATAAACAAAAGAACAGACACAATTTTATTTACTAAATAAACTTAAAATATTGAATAAAAGTATTAAATACCTAATCCACTAAAACAAAATGCATTCTCCTAAAGAAATACTCTGAACCCTTTTGCCCGCATAGGAGTCTTTATCTTTATACATTATATGCAAAAAAAAAACTCACGTTGTCAAACTACAGCTATTGAAACAATTTGGAAATTCCACATAAGGTGTGTAAATTATATGATTGCAGTAATATTACTTTGTGGATTTTGTAATTATATTGCAATCATATAGAACACCCTAGTTTTCAGGAAATTTAACTAAATAACATGTAGCTGAAGCAGCAGCTATCTGTCTGTAACTGATATCCAAATGGCTCAGAATATATGTGCGTGAATAGATGCACGTGTGTGCATGCTTGCCGACGTGTACAAACACATTCAGGAGAGTCTTTGTGAAGAAAATGGACCCAACACCTTGTGTGTTAGTCTGATATTATGTCATGGACTTTGCTACATTTTGAATATGTCCCCCAAATTTCAAGTTGGAGACTTAAATATCAGTGCTTGTGGGAATGGATTTATTCTATTCTGTTCTGCCATTTGAGGATACACTTTTTCTGTCTTTTTTGCTTTTCTCCCTCACACAATGTAAGAAAAGCAAGACATCTTCCCAGATGTAGAGGCCCTGATCTTAAAAGTCCTAGGCTTCAGATCTATAATAGCTAGATCTCTGCTGTCTCATAAGTTACCTCACCTGAGATATGATGTTACAGCATTACAAAGGGACTGCAACAGACACTACATCCTGGCACTGAAATCTTGAGCATATCATGAGAATCTAATAAGTTTTAAAGAAAACACCTTTGATTATGGATACTGTGAGCCACTATTTTGTAAATCACATTGGTAATGTATGTTTATACAGGAAAGGTGGAAGTCACGTCACAACTAATAAGGCATGGTGCAGGGCGTGCATGCACACCCAGGCTCTGTGGGTGCCTTCCTAGTTAGTCATATGCATGCATGTTAATATGGATTATTGCAGATCCATAAGTTGAATCATCAAATTATAACAGTGTTTCATTATCATCTTCAGTTTCTTCAAAAAATAAAAATAAAGACTTTCAACCTTCTAGCTTGTTTCTTGGGGTATTACCAACTCATTAAAATTTTATACTCTTTTCTAATTAAATGTAGAACTTGTCTGTGCAGCATATATTCTAAGAAACCACAGAGTAGAGTAATTAAATGGGAAACAAATCACACTAGGGAATGCCTGCACCTTTTCATATCTCCTTATGGTGCTCAGTGCCCTTTGTACTTAGTCCACTGGTGCATCTATTTTGATGAGTTAAGTGCTGTTCTTTTCCTCTTTCCTGTGTTGTTGTTTTAAAATTCATCCATTTTAAACATTCTCCCAATCAGAATCACACTCACACACACACACACACACACACACACACCACACACACATTTTCTATCTTTCAAAGAAAGAAAAAAGTCCTAAATAAAAGCCCCTGTAATCAGTTACAAGAGTGCTGTACCAATTACTTCCCTACAGGGTGACCTTTTCATCTTTTAATGGCATTTTGGAATAAAATCGCCCTAACACGTTGGAAGTGTTATGTATGTCACATTTCCAATTCTATTTTTTCTCTTGTTGGCACTGAATAAGGCCTAATGTATTCATGACCTAATTAGAGTAATTTTTGAATAATAATGACCTCCTGGGGGAGACTTTTTTTTTCGTACTATTCAGACACATTAACTAGAACAAGTGTTTCTTAATTTTTAAGTGTTTCTCTGGTTATTAGAAGTATTTTTGCTTCATTTAAAATGGAAATTATGTAAGAGGAATCCCTAGAGGAAATAAGAAGCACTTTGTTTAGTTTTCCTAATGCTTCCTTCTCCTGAAATGCCATATCCCTGTTAGGTTGTTTTTACCGTGTTCATCTTTTCATGGATGTGACTGTAGCCAAGAAAGATAAATCACCGCAATTGGAAAAAAAAAAAAAAAGCTTAAGTGATTCTGACAGCCCTACGTGCAGCTGTGCCTCTGAGTTTTTCAAATTGTACAACGACTTAAATTCCAGTATTCACCTCTTGAAACTACATCATCCTTTCCACATATGAATACACGTAAGTGACACAAAAGCAAATAATTGCATTGCTGCTATCCCCAAGCATATAGGTTCCCCTTAACTCCCACATACTAAGTGGTTTTATTTTTTATTTTGGAAAAAATTAATACTGCTATTGTGTGTTTCTATAATTTTTTTTTTCCGTGACTGAGGATTGAACTCAGAGCCTTTCCTCTGAGATGCATCTTCTTTTATTTTTTATTTTGTATCAGCTTCTTGCTAAATTGCTAAAGTGCCCAAGCTGGGCTGGTCCTTAAGACCCTCATGCATCGCTCTCCCAGAGTGCTAGGACAACAGGTGTGGCAGTCTGTGGACACACTTGGCTAAATGTGGACACTCAGCATCCAATTTCCCCCGAGACAAATGATCCCGGGCCCATTTCCAGCGGAAGTTCGTGCTGAGGGCTCATCCATTTCCCTCTAGATCTTCTCATCCCTGTAGGTGCTTCGACTTTTCACTCTTTTCTCACACGTGGTCTGCTCCTGCTCCCGGAAGCTTCATCCTGCCCTCACTGCAGTCACTACAGTGCTTCATTCCTCTCAACTCCTACCCCAACACCTTAATGGAAACTTGAGAATCCAGATCAGTGGTGCTGGACCTATGGCGGATGAGCTGCAGCTGGCTCCCAAACGTTCCCTGTCACTGAACAGATGCTGCTGTACCCATCCTACATAATGACTGCTCTTTTGCCTGTATCGTGTCTAAAACAGATCCCGGATGTTGAACGGAGGTACAGGTTTCTAATTGCCTCTTTTAAACCACTCTCTTTCTTCCTCCTTTAAAGCTCTTGATCCCCCTTAGGAGTTTCTTGTCAGACTATCTCACCAGCCAACTCTTTATTTCATCCACATCACAGCCTTCCAGTCTCCAGGTTCTAGTAAAAGACTCACTTGCTTTTGTTCTTTGAGTGGGGTATAACATTTAAAAGTAATAATAATTTAAAATCTAAAATGTTGACTTCAATAAACCCTCCTGGTGTCTCTCTTACATTTCAAACTCATTTACCCCAGTAGACCCCTCTCAGCAGTTCTGCAGCATCCTCAGTAGCTTGTTTTGGACTAAGCAGTACTTCCCTCACCTCCTTGGAGCTAAGATGTCATTAGTAGCCAACAGAACCTTCCCTTGCATGTATCTTTCACCTCTTGGGCTGTCTCTTCTGCTTTCTTGGTTATGGAACAAAACTCAAGACCCAAATTAACAGAATCCATTGATCTTTTTGCATTTCTATCCAAACAACTGACTTTGGCTAAAGAAGACAAAAATCACATTATTTTGTGCACTAGTCCTAATTTCATGATCTGAAATTTCAGATGGGCTTAGCACTACTCAAAAATGGTACTATAGTCTTATACCTAATTTCCTTCCTCCTGAGGTGAACGTTTTATAACCTCTTAGTGCTGGGGCATCTCAACTGTAATCATTCCAGTTTGTATCTGACCACTCACAGTCCTTTCTTGGCCTTAAAGGAAAGAAAAAAAGAGTCTTTGTTTAACATAAATGATTATAGAACTACAGAGAGGATGAGACTTCAGGTTGTCTCCAAGGTAACTTGGAGAGGTAGGTTCTGGATGCAGATATTTTCCTGAAATACTATCTAAGCCCAAGCAAGCCTTGGAACTTCTTAAAACTCCTTTTTGTAATCTAGAATGAGATGGATGGAAAGTCTACTGACATCTGTATAGAAACAAACAGTTCTTTGAAAACACCTTTATTTTTGTGATTTGCATATGAAAACACTGTGCAAAGCCAAACTTTTGAAGCCTGCAACTACTTGTGGTCACATAGCTAAGGATGGGATGAGGTAAGAGGGAGGATCTGAAATGATTTTGGGAGGACTTTTTCCTTTTCAACTTCGTGGAAGACTTTGTGGAGTGTGGGGATTATATCTTCTATAAATTTCTTGTAGAATTCAGCTGTGAATCCATCAGGCCCTGGACTTTTCTTTGTCGGTAGGCTTTTTATTATGTTCCGAATTTCGTTGGCTGTTATCGGCTTATTGAGAGTTGTAATATCTTCTTGATTCAGTTTTGGTAATTTGTACCTTTCGAGGAATCTGTCCATTTCTTCTGTGTCTTCTATTCTGTGAGCGTAAAGATTCTCGAAGTAACTATTAATAATCTTCTGAATTTCCAGTGGGTCTGTGGTGATTTCACCCTTTTCATTCCTTA
>PVKA01000524.1:0-44048 GCA_004027165.1 Ctenomys sociabilis | reverse complement strand
AAAAAAAAAAAAAAAAAAAAAAAAGAGGGAGGATCTGGAATCAGGACTGTAAGAAGCTTGGAAAGGGAAGGACAAGTTGCCCGCTTTTCCAAATATAGTGGCTGAAAGGCTGGTAAGATAGCTCAGCAGACTAAGCACCTGCTTGGGCGAGCTCAGGGGCTGGGGTTCCATCCCCGGCACCACATGCCATGCCGGCCCTGCCCCTCAGTGTGCTGTGCTTGCCACCGAGTTCAGGCATTGTGGCATGCATTGTAATCCCAGAAGACTGAAAACAGAAAGATCATTATGAGTTTGAGCCTGTGGAGTGAGAACCTGAACAAAATACAAAAGAAAAAAAAAAAAAAACCAGAAAAAATGAAAAGGACGCTGAGTGTGTTCGTAGTTGTGTCTGCATCTCTAATGTTTTCAACTGATGCGAGCTTTACTTTTCAGCAGGATCATGCTGATTTTATCACAGTAGCTCTGCAGTGTGATTTCAAGTCAGAGATAATGTTGCCTCCTACTTCGCTTTTGTTGCCCAGGAATTTTTTCCTTATTCTTGGTCTCTTCAGATTCCAAATGAATTTTAGGAATGTTTTTTTCTAGTTTTGTGAACTATGACAATATGTAAACCAGGATTGCCCTAAATGTGTACAGCAGTTTTGGGAGATTGGCCATTTTCATTATGTTGATTCTTCCTGTCCATGAGCAGGGGATATCTTTCCATTTTCTGATATACTTTTTAATCTCCCTTTTCAGAGTACTATAATTTTAATATATAGTTCTTTTCCTTTCTTGTTAGACTGTTTCTGCAGTATTTTTTCTTCTTCTTCTTTTCTTGAAAGCTATTGTGAAAGGTGTTTTTCCCTAATTTCTCTCTTAGTGAGATTTTTGTTTGTGCATAGAAATGCTATTGATTTTTACTCAATTTGGTCATTAAACCTACAAGTCCTTTGGTGGACTTTTTGGGACCTTGTATTTTGAGTATCATGTCACCAGCAAATCATCATTTAAATTCTTCCTTTCTTATCCTTATTTCCTTTATTTTTCTCTCTAATTGCCCTGGCTAATGTTTCCAGAACTCTATTGGATAGGAGTGGTTCTAATGGATATCTTGCCTGACTTAGGAGTAAAAGCATTCCAGTTTTGTCCACTTAGCATGATGTTGACTGTTGGTTTGTCACAGATGGCTTTTATAAGGTTAAGACAAAGACCATCTATTCTGATTTTCTGTAGAGTATTGTCATGAATGAATGTTGGACTTTTCAAAAGGGTGTGTTTTTTTCTTTTTCTGTATCTGTTGAGATAATCACGTGATTTTTGTCGTCGACTCTATTGACATTGTATATTGTATTTATTGCCAGGCGTGCTGGTGCCCGCCTGTAATCCTAGCTACTCGGGAGGCTTAGGGGAAAGGATAACTTGCCCGCAGGAGCTCTGGGCTGCAGTGTGCTGTGCTGATTAGGGTCCACACCAAGTTTGGCATCAACATGGTAACTTCCTTAGGGCAGCGGCCCAGCACATTGCCTAAGGAGGGGTGAACAACCCACATCAGAAACAGAGCAGGTCAGAACTCCTGTGCCAATCAGTATTTTACATTTCATCCTACCAGGATAGAAAAAAATGTTAAATATTGAGAATGTGGAACAAATAGAATTTTTGCTTTTTAAAGGTGGGTGTGTATGATGACAGTATCATTTTTGCAAAAAAAAAATAAATAAATAAAATTGCAGTAGTCCATAAAGTTAGACTTTGGAATTACTGTCCTGTCATTATATTTCACAAACAGTGAAAATATATTAATCTTGGTGAAGATTGCTTGCAATGACTTTACATGTAATTGCCTCAATGTTGCCAAACCCTGCTGTCTATAAGTGAAAGAATGGGTAAGAAAATCTTGGTACACTCTTACAACAGCAAACACAGAAATAATAATAAAAAAACTTTAAAAATGCTATTTTGAGCAAAGGTATTCAGGTACTTAAAAGAAATGTCAGTTCATTTCACTTAGATGAGATTACTGAGCAAAAACACAGACCAATGACAACACAAGAGAGTGACTATCTTTTGATTTGAAGTAGAGTTGGCCAAGAATGGACATGAAAATTTTCATGAGAGGGAAATGTTCTGCATTATTCTGCATTTGTAAAGCTGATTATTCTCAACTCATGTAAAGGGGCTCCAAATTGTGTTTCTGGGTACACACATATTTTAAGATAAATTGACCTAGTTGACTGACAAGACATTCACAGCTTCCACCTTACTGGCAAGCTGCTTGGAAGATCTGCATTTAGGCCCTTCGCCAGTTCTGATCCCAAGGACTTTGCAGATTCATGATTTGTATAACTTTGAGAAATTGTGCATACATACAAATTATGTAAGCTGCATAAATTTAACACAAATTCTTAGGCTGGGCCTCTAAGGATATGAATGTGTGTATGTCATACTTCTAATACTGAAAGTGTCCAACTGTCTAGATGTAAACAGCAGGTAGGCTTCGTACGTCAAACTATCACCACTCTTCATAACCCACAGTTCTTGGTTTGTAGTATATTTCTGCTTCTCAGGTACAAATTCTCTTCTAAGTTGATTTTTCTCTCAAGTTTGTTTTTGCCTTTAATATGGATTTCTCTTCCTTATGGTACAGAAAAAGTTCAAAATAACCTTTAGAAAGCACTTCATGCTTATAAAGTATTCGAATATCTGTTTGGTGAAATTCTTTATAGTAAAGCCTATAGAATTGTCACAGCTTCTAGTTTTAAAGAATCTTGTGTTCATCTTGACCTCTTGTATACATACCAAAACTGGGACAGTAAATTATTAGGAATAAAGGAACCCTATGATCATTTCAGAGATATTAATTGCTATTGACTTACACTACTCAGTATCCTTTTCTGTTGTGAATTTGAAGTGACCCAATCAATGTCAGTTCACTTTCCCAGGGGCTCTAATAGAGTCCTGGGGGACAAGGACAATACAGTGTTCTGTGTCCTTCCCAGTGATTCTGATGACTAAGTGATCAGAGCTGCCTATGTGTAAGGAGCACGGGGAACTAGCCAAGAGGTCTTGCCACAATGGTTTACAATGTATAAAGTATGTTAATTGCTAGGGTCAGCAATAAACCAAGTGACTCTGTACCTGTGCTGTGCAACTTGGCATTTAATACAAATGCAGCCCACAAAACACAAACAATTCTGTCCAGCTGCTTCCATACACGCCCAGTGTAAGAGGTAACAAAGCCCACGTTGAAGTGCATGTGTTTTTCACTCACCAAATCTGTTAGATTTTGAATTAGAATGGTGAGAAATTTAATGGTACCTTCAAGTAGTAAAGGCAGGCTGCAAGGGATTTTAAGTCTACTTGGTTTCTTTATTTTGTTGTTGTTTCAGAAAACAAGCTTTCACTACATAGGACATTTTTGAATATATCAAGCTCTTCCATATTGCTTGCTGATTTATGATATGTATGGCTGGATAAATTAGAGGAAAAATTTGTGGCCTTATGTTACTCTTCTAGTTTTATTTTAAGGTGTTTCATAATGCAAACCAGCTCAAAGTTCCCACCAGGTGTACAGCTACAAGGACCTGGGTATTTAGGATACAGATGGAAACTGCAAACATCTTTTTAGTTCATAGTTTAATTGCACTGGAAAATTCACTGTGCCTAAATAGAGGTATAATAAGTACACATGGATTATGAATTTATGTATATAGATTATGGTTTTATACATTTGAGGGGGAAAAAGGCACAGATGGTTTGTCTTTATAGCTACTTCATTATTATATGTAAAAAGCATAGGTACAATTCAGGCAGGTGAGTGTGAATAAAAAGGGGAGAGAAAAGATTTTCAGATAAACTTTGGATTCTGACATTTCGGTAGGAAATCAACATTTTTCTTTTTTATTTCTTGTTAGATGGTAAGAATGAAAGCCTGCACATCTTTCCTTGTTCTAGTTCTTCCTAGATGACTTATACTCAAATCAAATTTCATTAACTAAGGATACTAATAAAAATATTATAAGAACAAATTTAGGGACTAGGGAGATGACACAGTAAAATAAATATTTCGCTGGCAAGTGCAAGGGCCTGAGTTCAATCCTCAGTTCTGAAAAAAAAAAAAAAAAAAAAAAAAGCTTAAACCACAGATCATCATATTCATTGGAAAAAGTGCAACAGTTCATTGCATGAGGCTCTCATATCGTATTAATTGTCCTACACATATAGTACATGGTACTGTAGCCTAGATATATAGTACATGATACTTACCCCAAGTACTAGGATAAAAGATACAAGGCAGAAAGAAATTTAGGAATGTGCTCCCAATTTTATAGTGAGGAAGACTGGGGCAATAGCAGCTCAGGAAGATGTAAAGTAAATTTGAAAACTGTTATAAAGTGTAAATTTTACCTTACAGTTAGCTAGAAAGAAAATGCCAAAGATTGACTACACTCAATATTTTACATTTCCAGAAATTGCAGATTATTTACAGAATTAGCCTTTTCAGGTAGTAGGGGTTCGTACTCTTATAATATCCCTCAGTAAAAGTTTAATCATACTGAATTACTAAAATTGTAGTCTGCTGGTTATTAATCTCACCTGTGATAATCTGTGGGAATTAAAAGATGTGGTGTTTGTAGATAAATAAATCTGTGGACTACTGACATCAGGGTTATTTTCCATAAATGATTCAGTCCACATTGCAGCCTCCACATCACAAAGACCCTGAGCTATCTCTGTGGAGGTGATCAGTCTCGACTGAACTAAATGGGCTGAAAACTACATTAGGCAGGGTGAACAGAAGAGACAAGCTCCTTGTTCCTTTTCAAAAGAATAAATTCCTGTCTTTATATGTTTGCACATAGTTAGTTCATATGAATACAGGTAACAGAAGTGGACATTCATTTGTTTTACCTATGAGTGTCTGTGTATTCATGTGCATGCTATTTAAGCCTTGAGTATAAAATAGAATCAACATCATAGCGAAGAAATATAAAATGAAGAAGTAAAGTAGTAGAGATAAAATATAATTTTGAGTAATATTCTCTTTTAGGAAGAAAAATAAAATGGGGAAAAGACACAGATGATTGGCCTATTAGGGGCAGTTTTGTAACAAGGTGGTACACAGACATGGAAAATAATGGGAAGAACATTTTAGATGAGAGAAATTCCAGACAGAGTGAAATAATGAAAAAAATATATTTGGGGATACTAATTATGCAATTAACTAAGGAAGGGTACATAAGGGGAATATTTGAATCCAGTGAGTTTAGAGAAGGAAGCAGAAGAAATAGTACCAGATCTGGTTATCTATGATATTTATCCTGGACATCATTATTTTGTTTTGTTTTGGCTTTGTGAGACAGGGTCCCACAGTGTACTTCAGACTGGTCTCAACATTGTTATGTATCCAGGTTAGCCTTGAACTTGCAGCAATCCTTCTGCCTTAGCTGCTGGAGTACTAGGACTACAGGTGGTAACTCACACATACTACTGACTCTAGGGTTCTTTTTTTTTTTTGGCAGAACTGGGGATTGAACTCAAGACCTTGCACTTGCAAGGGAAGTGCTTATTCCAGTGAGCCATCTCGCTGATACTCTGGGGTTCTTAAAAACAGGAAAATTTAACCCAATAGAAATGAAGACAGGATGTGTTTAAAAAATAGGGAATAGCACCACTAAAGGAGAAACCCAGGAAGTGTCATCAACTAACTAAAAGACTATTCCAGTGCCACAGGAACGTGAGCCACTTGGGACAGGCATGAACGAGGCATGGAACGTGACTGGATTTCTAAGGCACTTTTGGTGAACAGTGATGGCAATGTCTCTTAAATGAGGGCAATAGTTCTGCAGATGGTGCAAAATAATCAACTTCCACATGGCATGAAATGTAAACTCCCCAAAAAATCTGTTGAAAGTTAGGTAAATTTCTGAGACAGAAGACTGATTCAGTAGGGAATGACAATGTCACTGTTGAGATGGGAAACACAGCAGCGGAATGGATTTCAAGGAACAAAAACAGGATTTCTATTTTGGATGTGTTGAGTCCCACAACTCTTAAACTAAGAAGCCATGCTGGATAGGTTACTGAGCACATGAATTCCTGGAAAGCACAGGGACTGAGGAAACAATTGGGATATTTTGAAATATATACTATTATGGAACATTTCAAACTGTGATATTCTCATAAAAATTCACATTTCTGGCTATGTAACTTTAATTATGCAGTAATGATCATGCTAATATTACTTTATCTATCCTCCTGGCACTTTCCTCTCTTTTCTTTTCATTTTATTTTATTTTCACTTTAAGACCAAGCTACCATATCACAGTGTATATACAGTAAGGTTTTTTAAACCATGAGTCTGAAAAAAATTATCTAGGAACACAGTTCAGAAACAGAAAGAAAAAGAATGTGGCTTGAGATTCAGAGGATTGAAATTTAAGGATCAGTAAAAGTTTCCAGGGGCTGGGGAGATGGCCCAGTGGAATAAGTGCTTCCTCAGCAAGTGCAAGGTCCTGAATTCAATCCCTGGTTCCACAGGGGAAAAAATGTTTCCAGCTAAGAGGACCAAGTGGTTGCTCCTAAAATACAATCAAATTAGAGGAAGCTAGAGTTTCAAGAGCCATTTGAAAAGACATTCTGCTGTGACAGGTTTTTCTGAGAGATAGAATATGACAGGCACAGAGATCGGACCATTGGGCTGATAAAGGTATAATTGTTAACTTGATAAAAGTGGTTCTCCTGAAATAGCTGGCATAAGATTCCCATCAGAATAGGTTGACAAGAGAATGTTTAAAAACGTGATATGGGCAAGAAATCATCTTTTAAGATGACTTTCTTAAAATAAAGAAGCACAGAAATGGTCAGGAGCTCTAAGGAGATGAAGAACCAAGGAACAATTTTACTTCTACATCGCAGAAAGCATTACCATGGATTAACATTTTGCTGTAGCAGATTTACTAACTCAAATAGGAGTTCAGGACAAGAGGAAATCATGCAAAGTCAAACTTCTAAGTAGGTGAAAGGGAAAAGCTTCCCAGCCCAAGGGCAAGAGTTGTTTGCCTTAGGCAGAGTAGCAACAGTTCGTCAATTTTAGCAGGAGGAAGGGCAACATCTATTGATTCAAATGCAGGCAGCTTGGTGGATTGGTGGGTCGACACAGGAAGGTCATACCAGTCCTAATACTTTTATGTTTTTAATTAAATAAATACTGAGTTCATCGATCAATAATGTAGGGAGTTAGGTTTTATTGTATATTTGAGAAGAGAGGAAACAGTGTGAATGAAATAACCTTCTTAAAACATGAAAAGTTGAACTTACTTGGGAAATATTGTAGTCTTACTGAAAGTGCTGAAGTCCCATTTCAAATGTGTGTTCAATAATTAGGGTAGGCTTGCTGATCAGAGTGTGGTGGTTTAAGCACTGAGATAAGCTTCTCGCATCAGGTAGCAGAGGCAGAGAAAGGCTGGCTTTTACCAAGGGTGGCTTTCTGTGTTGGAGGAAAGCAAAGCATAACTTCCAGGCATTTGTTGTGTTTACCGGGGAATCATGGCATCTAAGTTTTTTGAAAAAGAAAATGAAAACATGTAGGAGGAGAGAAAGCGAAAGCACAGTAAATAACAGACTGGTGATTTTACTAGGGTTGAGGATCAGAGAAGGTGAATAAGCAAAATGAGGGGCTTTAAAGATTAGGAAGTTAGCAAGAAGCAGAATTGATTAAAAATCATAACTTGAGGTTGGTAATAGCAATGCACAGTAAATATCATGAGTAAAATTGACAGAAATTTAAGAAATAATCACTGGAAATAAAAAAAAAACTATAGTCCTTTTGAAGACAGGGAGCTGTTAAGAAATTATGGACTGTGATTCTGAAATGACATCTATGTGCAGAATGATAGCTTAAGTGCTTTATCACACACACAGAGACAGAAACAGAGAAAAGGACAGAAAGACACACACACACACACAGAGAGAGAGAGAGAGAGAGAGAGAGAGAGAGAGAGAGAGAGAGAGAGAATATCATGTCCTAAGCACTCATTTAAGCAGGTAATATGTATTAATTAATAAAAACCTTAGAATATTGGAATACTAATATTATTTATACTTTACTTTTGGATTAAAAAAGGAGACATATTTTAAAATCTTACACATGTAAATTAGATTTTGGATTCAGTACAATAATCTAACTTTAACCTATGCTCTTCACCATTAGGTTATACTATTAAATAGATTATTATTGTTGGGAAATACCCATCTTTGCTTCCTCCTCCCTAAATTTCTTGTAGTAATCCTTAACATGTTACTTACTTTGCTCTCTGTATATTATCTTATTTCTGCTGTGTGTCCCACTGAGTTCTTGTCTGTGTTTTTATTGAGTGACACTAGCGATTATCATTATTTGTAGATGATCCTTTTCTGTTCATTCACAAAAACCTAGCAAACGTATAGACTTTCATCTCTCCCCAATGTGGCATGAGTAACAACAAAATTATTAACATTCATTGGGCACTACAACCCACTTAGTTGCATTTTTGCATAACTTTTTTAGTAGATCTTTACAACAATTTTGAAAGGAGACTATTCTCATCTCATTTTCTTAAATAAAGAACATTCAGTGTCAGGAGCAGAAACAGTTTTGTAAGGAAACAAAAATAGAACCAAATTTGAACCCTGAGCTGGTACCTGTAGAACTGAGCTACACACCTTGCTTCATGTTTACGATAGGAACCTGTTTTTCTATTAGTTTGGACCTCATGAATTCTCCTTGACATGAGGTAAGAGTAACAAAATTCTTTAGCAATGAGAGTCTCTGCTTTTGTGAAGTCAAGTAATAGCATTAAAGACAGCTTTAGGCAAAATGTAAACCTCTCCTGTTCAACCATTTCACACCCAATGCTGTAAGAAATTCTCAGTTCTCTTCCTCAATCTAAAATTGACTTGATACCTGCCATTTTTTATTAGACATAGGCGTCTACCAATCAGTAAAGTGATATTATTACAATAACAATGGGTGATAATTGATGACCAAAATAATGAAAATATTCCTCTTGCCCTTGGTTGTTCATACATTGGTGGAAGCAGAGCACATGGTAGCTCTAAGCACACCATTCTAGGGAGAGCTTATCCGTCTACTATAAATATATAAATATAAATATAAATAAATATATATACTATATACATATATATGTGTATATGTATGCATGTATGTATTCATCAACACCCCCAAAGACACTCTAATACTGTATTGTAATAAGGCATCTTGCCACAACCCAAGAATAAAGGATAACTGTAAAGATGAGGAAAACAATTTGAACAAAACCAACTATGGACAAACAATAAGTCAAATAAGTCCCTTGAAAGTGATTGGCTCTGACATGGCTAGAGTCTTAAGACTTGTATCCAAGCTGAATCGCTGGTATAATTTCTCAAAGTGATGTCTAAAGCCATATTGTCTTGCATCTATAAAATATCAATCTTTTTTCTCTAGAGAAAATATGAGACTATTAGACTCATATTTTCCTCATTGGGAAAGCCAAGATTCCTGACAGTAGTAGTTTCTACTCTCAAAAGAACTCAAAGATTAAATAGATTAAATATTTTTGCTGTTTTCTGGGAACTGGGAAGGACACTGAGTCTTAATGTTGAGAGAGCCACTAACACCCCACACAGAGCCTGCAGCCTGACTGCATTCATGGGGTGTCTCAACTGACAGCGCCCTCCAAGTCTAGGGTGAAACCATCGAAGGCAGGTGGAAAGGCACGGTTGCAACGAGCGCGCACCCCAGAACTCCGTGCACAGTGTGTGATTCACTGGTGATTTGCATTAATTTCATGTCTGACAGACACTATATTCACTGTTTCTGGAGCTGAGCTCCAAATAAGTGAGTTTCAGACCTTTTTAAGATATAATTAGCTTGTGCAGATTCTCTAATTTACAATTGCCTCAATGTTGTAATGTACCTATTTGTAGATGGACAAATAGCTGATACAGATTCATATAAGACTGTATGTGTTAGTGCACACATAGACTATAATAACTATCAGTGTAAACTGAGTGAAATTAGGTAAGGCTAGCCCATAAAATTTTATTAAAATTTGGAAGGTATGTGTGTTTAAGTGCAATAAAATGGCAAGCACTTATTTACTCAAATGTAGAGACTATTTCTTCATCTTCTTCTTAGGCATAATTCCTCAGGAGCAATAGATGAAAAGAGAATACATGTTTATTGACTCATATTTTCAACTAAAAATCCAGTCATTTTTTTAAATTTTAAAATTCAGTAGGAAAAAATTTCTTTCTCTCCTCTCTCTGTCTCTCACACATGTGCATGCACACACACATTTCTCTATTGCAGATTCTATATCTATGCATTCAAATATGAATAAAAATATTTGAAAATATTGCATATATAAATATACAGACACATCCTGTTATTTTTCTCTAAATAATATAGTAACAAAAGTTGACATAGAACTTAATTGCATTTTGTTAAGTAAAGGGAGATGGCTCAGTGGGGCTGGGGAGATGGCTCAGTGGAGTAAGTGCTTCCCTGGCAAGTGCAAGGGCTTGAGTTCAAGCCCTGGTTCCACCAAAAAAAAAAAAAAAAAAAAGAAAACCCTACAGATTATTTAAAGTGTTCAAGAAGATATGCATAGATTATAGATCAATACTAAATAGTTTTACATAAGTGTCTAAGACATCTGTATTTTCTTTCTAATATTTTTGTATTTTAGGGAAGGGTCTACAGGGTGCTCAGGGTCTCGCTACTAGATAGGACTCATAGTTATTCACCTGTTTACAGCCTCCCAAATGCTAGAATTATAGGGTCGCTCCACTATGCCCAGTTTCAATTGCTGTCTCAGTGCGTCCCGGGGGTGGGGACAGCACCGCAGGATCAGGGATTTAATCCTAGTCCCTAATGCCTGCTTGCAGGCACTTTAGTCAGCTGAGCTATTTGGTGCCCCTATCTATAAATTTTAGAATTCAGGGCTGCCCAGATAGCTCAGCCAATTAAAGCACCTGCTTAGGCAGAATAGAGCCACCAGGGTTTGATCCCGGCTTGCCATGCTGGCCCCACCCCTCGGGCACATTGAGACCAAGATTGAGACTGGGCATGGTGGTGCACGCCTGTAATCCCAGCACATGGGAGGCTGAAAACTGGAGAATCACTATAAGTCTGAACTACGTAGTGAGACCCTGTACCAAATGCATAAAAAACAAAATGGAATTCAGTGGGGTGCTGAAAATAGTATCTAAAGATACCAAAGGATGATATACTATAAATTCTGGGGTGTGTATTTCTGTGTGTGTGTGTGTGTGTGTGTGTGTGTGTTATTTCTTTTTTGTTGTTGTTGGTGGACAAACTCAGACCTGTGCTTGCCAGGCAGGTGCTTAAGCCACAGAGTTATCTTCCCGGACACATAGATATATATTCTAAATTGTGTGTGTGTGTGTGTGTGTGTGTGTGTGTGTGTGTGTGTGTGTAGAAGATAAATATTGATATAGAATCTAAATCTTGACATTCACAACTGAGTGTAAACTTTTGTGACAGTCTCATTTCAGTTGACACACGTTAAAAATCCTTTCTCACCCACTTTTATTCTTGCAGGCACACAGTGCAAGCATTGTTCCCTGCAGATGTTACAAGGCAGAGTTCCTCATTCAGCATTCAGTCCAATTTGCTCTCTCAATAAAGTTTTGTTGATTGAAGTGAAAGCAGGGCTAAATGGAGTTTCAGTACAATTATATTATGTAACGAATAATGATTTCAAAACCCTATGAAGATTTCTCTCAGGTTTTGACTGCAGGTCCCACTTATTTATATCTGGCACAAGGGAGAAAATAAACATCTCATGACAATTCCTGTCACAGTTCTATTTTAGGCAGCAGGATTCAATCTAAAATGATCACCCTTTTACTGTTGTTTTCAGGATAAGGATGAGGCTGCTTCTTATTAATCTCCCTATAAAACTTGCAATGACAAGTATGCTCCGAGTGTGTTTTTCAGCTTTGCCATTTACTAGCTCTGTGACCTTAAACATACCCAAAACCAATATATGCCCCAGGTTTTTCATTACACAAAGAGTGAGTGGCGATAATACTTGATTTACAGGGATGATATAACATGTAAATGATGCAAAGTCCATGAAAGGGATTTGGGCACAGTCACTGTGTTCCTTATGCTGCTGTGAGCTTCCCATGCCAGAGAGATGAAGTAGAAAATTCTAATGTCTAAGGGACCCAAGAATTCATTTACTCCCACAGATCAAGAAAGGAAGACTTAGTGAGAAAGCCCCTTACACGGATTTTTAGATGTTCAGCCAGGCCCAAAGGGCTTGCCCAATGCTGCTGATTCCATATTCTTGGTGGTCCCAAAGACCAGCTTGTCTATCCAATCATACAGGTAAGATCAAATAATGTGCTTCTGAGTTCTATGAACTAGGTGAATGCATTTTCTCATCGAGGCACAACTGCAGTGATGTGGTTTAAGAGAAAGAACATGGATGCAGAGCCTATCACCTGGTAGGAAGGTGTCTCTCAACACTCTCAATTCTCCTCGGACTGGTAGCTACATATCAGCCCTAAAATATGGATCCTAACTGTTTGGCTTCCATTCTTTATGAGCTTTAAACAACATTACTTATTTCCCCAAGCAACTACATACTCATTTAAACTTTGCACACATTTCTGTAAAAACATTATTTTTTTCCTTCTGGTTGCCAGGTACATCTTCTTAGCCCTCTGGGTTTCTGCAAACTAGCACAGTACTCTTGACTCTTACCAGATCAATTATTAAAAATTCACTTGTTTGGTCTGAGAACATGTTATCCTTGTGACTCTGGCTGACAGTTTATTTTGCAGGAAAACTAGCTCTCAATGATGTTATCCAGTAAAATCTCCAAATCAGTTCTTGGCAGGTAAAGACAGGAGAAGGTGGGAAGAGGGAGAGATGCTACTGAATAATAATAAAGTGTCTTGCTTCTGTGTACGCACCTTTGTCTTGCTTTCCAGAAGTCATGGAAGCAGACCATCTAGGGGTTGTGCTGCTGACTAATTGGAATGAGCCAGAAAAGAGATCACAACCTAATGACCGAGTTGGTGCCACTTTTAGTTAGAGGACAAGAAGGTGTATTCCAGAGACATGCTCCTGCAGCGTGTGCTTTTGATGCTATGGAAAATGCAGGAGGAAGGGTGATTTTTTAATGAGAGATTTTGGTTTCTTTCCATTAGTGGTTGCTTACTGGCCCAATTAATGGGAAGTCAAAACTTCAGATGCAGAGAAAAGTAAAGAGAAAGGTAAAAGCCTAACTAGCTAAAATGCTATTTACAGTTACCTGAAAGGAAAATATTTATCAGGGAATCAAAATGATATCAATGTGTATATTATATTTAACAGTTACATAGGCTTGGATATTATATTTAACAGTTACATAGGCTTGGAAGCACCACTTACAGAAGTCAGAATCTAATGAAAGTGAAGTAAAGTAAAAATGAATATGAATGACCTCCAAAGTATTAGCCAGAATGAGCTATATTATGAATTAGTCTAGCCATATAAAATTTCTTATAACTCTACAAACCAACCATTTCACACTATCTTCTAATTTGGGCACTTATGGATGACTTGCATGTATATGCTTTTGTTTAGTCTCTTATTCTTGAAGATGCAGAAGGGTAACAGTTTGGTAAGCAAGGGTCACAGTACATGTGTTCTCTCTATATCAAACTCTACACCTCCAAGGACTCTCTGATGTGCAGTCTCTTTATCCCTAAAACAAACACATTGTCTTAGAAATCCACTATCACTCAGTGGATTTCTATCTGTAATACTGCACACCTCTTGAGTGTATTTCAATAGAAGTCTGGCTTTTATTATTGATCTTTCCCCCATCCTTCCATCTGTGACTGCAAATGAATAATATACTCAAAATGTCCTCTTTCTCTCTAGCAAGCCAACCATCTACAACAGAAAACAACTTCTCACTGAGGCAGCAGCCTGTGGTGTCCAAAATTTTTATTTTTTTTTTCTTTTCTTTTTAAATATTTTAAACAGATAGCATATATTTGTGAAGGATTATATGCTAATTCATACATGTGTACTATGTATGACAATCAAATTAGGATTTTCATTTCTCTGGAGAACACTAATATTTGTCTCTGCTACACATTCTGAGAATAATACAAATGTTGGTGCACTGTGGTCACCTTGCAATGCTACAGAACACTACAATTTATTTTTCCTGTCACAGTTTCTTTGGTAACTCTAGCGAATTTTTTTCTGTCCTTTCCATCATCCACATTTCCTAGACTATAATAACCAGTATTCTACTCTCTACTTCTGTGAAATCAGCTTTTTTGCTTGCATACACAAGTAAGAACATGCAGTATTTCTATTTCTCTAATGTGTTTGATCCACACACAATGTTCTTGAACCAGGGAGATAGTTCAGTGGCATAAGTGCCTCTTGAGTTCAGTCCCTGGTAACCACCGTCCCTTGGGGAAAAAAGCTTCTGCACATAAAATACCCTCCAATTCCATCCATGTTATTACCAATGACTGTATTTCATTCTTTTTATGGCTGAATAATATTCCTGTGTGTATGTTTCTATGTGTACATTAAAAATATCCTTTAACCTTTCATTCATCAATGGAAATATCTGAAGAATCCATATCTTAGCTATTACAAATAGTGCTATGACATATATGAAAATTCAGGATACAAAATTAACATTTAAAAAAACAATATAATTTATATACATTGTTCATGAACTTAGTGAAAGAAATGAAGAAAATAACCCTATTTGCAATAGCTACAATAGCAACAAATATGATGGTGAAATAAACTGATTTATTTTGCTTATCTTTTGTCCATTTGAGGAAATGAACCAACTACATGAATATACAATCAGTATGAGTTTTGGGATACAAAGGCAGATCTGTGGCTGGAGATCTTTAAAAATCATTCTTCTTCATAACATTGTTAAGAAGCCAAATTCTTCTCAATTACTTTGAGAAGATCAGTAGAGCACTTTGGGAACCTAGTTAAGATTTCTTATCTCAAAAGTTCTTCTGAGGAGAACTTTTGGGTTCTGTAGGTATGACCTGAAAGATTTAAAATGTCTTTACAATGTTTCTTTGACACTGTTTGACTCCAGTCTCAGGGGCCCATGAGAAAACTTGAGTCATTAGAGTACCTGTACATGGATATGTGCAAATTATGCAGTTTCTCATGCTGAGGTACATTCATTTCAGTTTCTTGAAAACCATCATTGGTATTTCTGCCAGCCAGCACCGAAAAATCTGTAGCACGCCTTTATTCTGCCATCATATCAAACTTTCAGTAACAAATATGCATTTTTTTTTTAGTGCTAGAATTGAACTTGGGACCTTGAGCATGCCAGGCAGGCACTGTGCCACTGAGCTACATCCCCAGCCCCAAATGTCTGCTCTTAAATGTCTACTCATTTTAGTTTTCTGCATGCCTTCAACATGTGGAAGCATTTGATGTCATCACTTGTTCAAGGTGGAAGATGACAACTATGGCTTAAAGAATATGATGAAGCTGTTTCACAGTAACTCAGAATCTAGTGCTTCTGCTAAAGAAGCTATGAAATTATCTCACAATAAAAAAATGGTAATCTTTTCCAAAATATGCATGTATGTAGCCAGTCACTAGCCTTGACTTAACTCTGTTCATCTTTTCTAAATATGAAAGAATCTCAGATATCTCAGATGAAGGTATGAAATACCATACAAATCATATGCTCTTTCTGTACATGTAGAATTTTACACTTTCCAACATTTTCATATATATATGAAATATGGATCAAACTCAAAATATTAAGTTAGTTTCTCAAGCCGAACTAGACTGACATGGCCCAGGCTAGAACTCTGAGCTTTGGTTTGAGTCAATTTCTTTACCACCAGATATTCTCTCAGGGTAAGTCTGATGAAGATAAGAACCACTGCTCTATGTGCCACTGGATTTTGTAGTCTTTATTGCATACCATCAGTTGATCTCCTCTGGCTATTTTTCCAGTATCCTTTCAGCAAATATTGCATATAAAAAGTTAGACATAAGGAAAAAAATCACAATCTACCTTTGACAACCTAGTCCTTAGCTTTATGCATCCCATTTAATTGTGATATACTAGAAGAGTTTGTTTATATGGGCTACAACTAATTAGAATAGTTAGTTTGTTCTAGGGTTGTAGCTCTGTGATACAGTTCTTGCCTACTACATGCAAGTCTCTAGGTTTTCTTCCAGGCACCTTGAAAAAAACAAAGAGATTCAGCTTAGAAATGGGGAAAATGAGTCACAGAATGCTGTTAAAATTATCACATAGCTGTTTTGTTCCTTTCCCAATTTGATTTCTTCTCCTTTTCCTTCTTCTTCCCATTCTCCTCCTTTTCCTCCTCCTCCTTCTTCATTATTATTATGTTAATGTATTGGGTTGTTACAGTATCTCACTATGCAGCTCAGACTCAGAGTAATCCTCCTGTTTTAAACTTCCCCAGCAAGGGATTACAGGCATGCGCCACCAAGCACAGACTCTGTGGTCAGTTCAGCTCACCCTAGTGCAGGCTGGTGCAGCATATGGTGCCAGGATCAAGCAGCGGTCCCTGTGCTTGCCTAAACTTGCCTAAGCAGGGGGCTTTCATCCACTGAGCTATTTCCCAGCCCTGTTATGTTCATATTATGTGGCTGCTGGGAAAAAGATTACACCAGTGCAGTGAATGCAAGAGTATAGCCAATTAAGTCTGTTTTCTTGATGTTTAGTTTTAGATTTGATTTCAGTTCAAATGCTGCCCTTACAACTTTTCATCGCAAAATTTAAAGATATGTTAATTTCTTATTTTGAAAACACACACACACACACACACACACAATTTCACTATTTTCTTTTAAATTACTTATTTAGGAAAGAATCTCTGTTTAGGAAATACCGCACTAAGATTCCTTTATGCCTTCTTTGGGATACTTGGAAACTAACATAAGGATGTTAGCTCAGTATATATTTGGTTTAAGACAAATCTCTTGTATGTGTGTTAAAATGTTTTTACACACCAATGGCTGATTAGTTCTCCTTCCTGTTCTCTTTATCTCTAATTCATTATAATTTATTAAAAACCCTATATTGTGTGCATTCCACAGTTCCCACACCCTCACGTGTCAGGAAGAGAGAACAGCCTCTTCTAGAGTGGCGACACTGAAGGCCAGGAAACAACAGGACTGAGGTGTCCACCTTAAGTCCTGGGCAACCGCTCAATTGCGAAGACACCTTTTGTCATTTATTTTATGCTGACTCAGTGCCCTCCTGACAAAATAAAAATGAGATTCTTCTGGGATAGTGGTAGTGGAAATGAACAGCTCAGCCTGTTCTGAGACTGTAAGTTCATGGAAACCAAAAATTGAGAAGAATACTAATTTCATACATTTAAGACAAGGCATTACCATGAAAATTCCTCCTCCAAGAAAAACTTCTCAAGTGGAGAAAATACATACTATTTAGTTTTTTTCTTTCTTAGAATATGTGTCTACAAAATCATCAGAAATAAATGCACTA
Source organism: Ctenomys sociabilis (assembly GCA_004027165.1). NCBI lineage: Eukaryota > Metazoa > Chordata > Mammalia > Rodentia > Ctenomyidae > Ctenomys > Ctenomys sociabilis. Next base: position 26,502 of record PVKA01000524.1, on the reverse strand, counting down.
ACATGTTTCAGGCGGGCTATCTTCTTGAATGTTGAAGTTGAGTATTACTGTCACAATTGTACTGCACAGTGGTTATTCAATTCCTGCTGGCGTATGGGCCATGTCGCCTTCCTCAGATTATATTGCTGAGGTGATCTGAGATAAAGAATAAAAGAGGTGGCTTTGCTTTTGTGAAAGGCTATAAAAGAAAGTAAAGAGCACTGGGCACTCTGAATGATCAATCCTGATTTTAGCATTGCTTCTTAATTTTGTGCCGCTTAACTTCTCAGAGCTTCATACCTTCATCAGTAATGTAAGAAAAACAGATACATCAACAATCCCTGATTCTTGTGGTAACTTAATAATATAATATTTGGAGCCTTTGTCAGAGGAGGAACTTGAAAATAGTATGTGAAATTTGATAGAATATTAGTTACTGTGATAAGCTCTTGCTAAGGGTTATCAGGGAATTTTCAAGTCATAAATATGTATTAATAGATTTTAAATAAAAAGTTTCATATTCAAATAAACTTGATGAGATACAACAGAGAGTCATAATGCACATTACAATAGTAAAATCATTAAAAACCCAATCACTTATAAAATTTTATGCATGTTTAATAAACTTATTTTGTCATAGAATATAAGGAGTGATCATGATAGATGAGAATGTTTGAATTTAAAAGCATACTTTCTCTTAAATTATTTCCCCTTATTTCAAGCACACTTATTCTATTCTTGTAGCCACTTTCCAAAGCAGTTCTGGGAATCCTGTTTTGCAAATATCTTTAGGTGGGTCAGCCTTCAAGTCCAGAATTATTTTAAAGCACTCACATTTCATGGTTGTTTAGACTTTGGGGCAGAGCCAGAAGTCATGTGTGATGGGTCCAGCAAATAAGGTGGATAGGAACACACTACATTGTTTCAACTTGACAGAAATTACCATAAATATTTTGAGTCAGTTCACAATATCAAGGTAATTATGCAGGAGGATTTCTAGAACTCTTTCAGAAAGTGGGAAAAGGGATTGACTGCTCAACTTTAAGAATATATTTTTTGGAGGTTAGTAATGGCGTATTTTTTACAGTGAAAGTCTCACTTAAACATTCATCATGGAGGGCCTGCCCATTAGTTCAGCTGTTTAAATACCTGCTTAATCAAAAGCAGTCAGGCTCAGGATACTCTGTTTCAATATCCAGATCCTCATGCCTTACCAGACCTGCACTTAAGGCATTCTGAGCCAGCCAAAAAAAAAAAAAAAAAAAAAAATCCATGTCAACATTTAGGGACTGGGGAAATGGCTCAGTAGAATAAACAGTTCCATGGCAAGTGCAAGGACCTGAGTTCAGTCCCCAGGTCTGCAAAAATAATAAAAGAAATCATGTTCTCCAATCAAACCTTATAGACTCTCACAGAATGTTTACTAAATCCTTCCAGGACAAACTATGTTGGATTCTGTCATATAATTTGGGAATTAAAGAAATTATTGATTATAACTCTGATTTATTTTTATTTATGAATAAGGTTATTGGGGATCACAAATATTGATGGATATATAGAAGATCACAAAAATAATTACTGGAAGACTCATGACTGTGAAAGAGATTGAGCCTCTTTTCATTGTAGTATCTGCTACAGATCTAGTTTAAGGCTCTACTTTCTCATCATTAACCATACATTAAAATTCTTTGTAATATTCTGTCCTTGCACATAAATGCTTTACTCATTCAGAGTGAGATATGCAACATTTGAGCACAATGATTAAGAGGTTTTTTTCAATTAAAGAGTGTGTACAGAGTCAATTACATCCTTATGTTGAGACAAGAAATAGTTCTAACCATGAGCTCATTCATTTAGGTACGAGTATTCATTAATATATCCTGGGCAATAATTTATATAGTTTTTATTGTATGTTGGCATGGGAAGGGATCAAAACTTGAGAAGGATCTAGTTCTTTAAGAGTATTAACTAAAATGACATGTTCAGAGGCTTTGGATAATTAAACAATGTCTTTAGTTATCTATTGCAGGTTTTTAAGCTTAGAAATGTACATTTCTTACCTATACATAGACACAGAGTAATATTTATTGCAATACCAGAATATATACCCTACAACAAATACATGAAAACAGCACATTATTTAGGTGGAATGTCTTCTAAGGATGATTATATTCTGCCTCATTCTTCTGATTTTTTCTGTGACTTATACACTCAAATAATTTTAAAACTTCTCAAGGTCATAGGCTTGATTCACATATACCTTCTCATATATATATATATATATATATATATATATATATATATATATATATGTATGTATGCATATATATATAATGTATTAAACATACATGGTTAAATTTATATTTTATTGAAGGCCAGTCATGGTAGTAAACTCCTCCTATAAACTAAACTATAGAGGAGGCTAAGTCGACCAGCTTCTTTCTGTTCAGGACCTTGAGACAGACTTAAAGATAGCAAGACTCCCTTTTAAAAAGAAATTGTTTTTGTGGCCTATGATGCAGTTTAATAGTAACATGTCTTCCTTCCATGCACAAGGTCCTGAGTTCAGTTTGTAACGCTGTCAAAGAATTATGTTTGACTTTGTAAAAAAGAAAAGAAAGGCTCAGTGGCAAAACTTTATGCTGTTAATGAGAAAATAGGTTAATTAAACCTGTCATGGACACCTTTGCTTTAAAACACACTAGATGACTCTTTTCCATGATAAAACTGACAATATTAGCTTCTGTGTTCACAGTCTAAAGCCTAGATCACATAAAAACTTACCTGTTAATCCACAGATCTCTCTCTCTCTCTCTCTCTCTCTCTCTCTCTCTCTCTCTCTCTCTCTCTCTCTCTCTGTCTCTGTCTCTAAAAGATTAAGTCTTTTGTAGGATTCCTTTTCAATATAGTCATGAAAGCTGCTACCTAGATATTATAAATGTGTTCAACTTTGATAAACAGCTGAGTTCCATCTCTTAAAGGCTTAAATGGTTGTGTGAATTGTTCTAAAAGTTCAACAACTTTTGCTTACCGATGTAACACATTCCTAACATTTAGATCCATGCATAGGTACAGAATACAAATCTATGGCAAAATATACTAACAAAGAAGTTACTAGATATCCAAGAAAATATTTTCCTCAGCAAATATCTGAGAAAAAATTCACATTATTTCCTGTTTAAAAAGGCTTATAATGCCTTCCACCATCTGGAGTTCACTACCCTCAGCTTATCAATAGACCCATCAAAAAGGATATATTACAAATATTCAGTGGATATTATTCTTAAATGTTTGTTTTTAAGTTAAAATTGACATGTAATGCACTTAATATAATTAGGCATTTGCAATTTTAAAATTATTTGGAAACTAAAAATATCTCATGATATGACTCTAGAAAATATTCCCTTATACAAATAAATAAGACAACTTACAAAATCAAATGATGGAAGGAGCACAACCCATAAGAAACAGAACTGTGACGAAAACATAGTAGAACTAAAATGAGGTTCCTCGAAAGACAAGAAAGAATTAGAGCGATGAATATGGGATGTGTTGGTGTTCCTCTTGTCCATGGTTCTGGAAAAACCTCCTTGATCTCTTGAACTTTTACTCTAAATTCATCTATGCTGACTTCAAAGTCAGAGTTATTGCCATGATATGTACTTTTAAGTAGATATTTTCTCATTCTATTACATACTGCTTCATTTCAAGTTTAGTCTTCATTCCATTTTCTATTTATAACATATTGATTCAGTAGCTTGGTAATCAGAACACATTTAACAGGTTTGTAGCTAATTCTCAAATCTTCATTCTTGGACTAAAATCTCAGTGTTCATCTGACAAAGTATTACTCTTGAATGTCATTGTACCTGTATCAAAGAATGAAATATCTTGGTTAGTGCTAGGCTCACTGAAACAAACTGTATTCCTGCCTTAGTTATTTTGCTCCTTGAAATATTATCTTTTTGTGTTTTCTACATTGTTCACAAAATGTTAAAATTGCTTAGATATCTACTCATATCTATTTTAAATAGTCAAAGAAATTGTTCATGGTACATACAAATTATACTATACCCAAGATTTCTAGGGTGATTATGAATTGCCAAGCTTATGAGTTTCCAAGAGGTGCCCTTATGAGATAAGTTTAATTAAGCAAGGCATTCTATTAATCATTTCTAATTACTCATGCAAATTACAGATGCTCTGGCCTGTGGTTTAATAGCCTGATTTGATCCCAAATGCTGCTGATGTCTGCGGCCCAATGGGTATTTCAATGAATATGTCTTCACTGATCATATTACTCTATTTAGATATGGTAATTGTTAGAAAATCATAGCTTTGTTAGGTGCTGCAGTGTTTTAATTGCTGAAATAGAGGGACACATGTAAAAAGAAGTCAATAGGGGTTGTGCTGATACATGTAGCTGTATTATGGAAGGAGCACAGGTATGCCTGGTGGTGTGCTGTCCAGGGTGCTGACCACAAAAGCATTCTATGACACAGTCTTTCTCTGCATATCTCATGCTGAGAAAATATATTATCTTGAGCTCAGTCTCTTTGCTTATAGAAGTAAACAAGAACAGCATATTAATCCTGTTCAGTGTGATTGCAGATTTCTTCTTTATACTAATTGTTCATATTTCAAGTGTGAATTTTAAAAATGTAGCTCCATCACTCAACGATGCTCCAAAGCAACCCCTCACAGTGGATACTTGCTTGGTACACAAAAGCCAAACTGGTCCTTGGTTAGGAATGTCCAGGCATGGGCCAAATTTTAGTTTAGGAATGACGTCAAGAGAATGAGTATACAGATCTCATCAACAGTGAAATATTAATATTGTGATAAGAGGAAATGGGCAACTGAGAGAGTAGAGATTCACTGGAATCTGGAATCTGGACCTGTGTCTGAATGAGGTGGAAAGGAGAAGAGAAGCAGAAGAAGAGCCAGAATATTGAACTAGAAGTAAACAAAAATTTCATAATGTAAAAGTTGTAGACATAATCAGAAAAATTCTAATTTTTCTCACATTTTGAGAAATAATATTAGGTACATGAGTACTGAACATGAACATATTTGCTTAAGAATTATCATGTAAGGCAGGGGATATAGCTAAGTGACACAACCCTTATCTAGCATACACAAGGTCTTGAGTTGGATTCCCCATACCAAAAAGAAAGTGAACAAAAAGAATTATGATGCAAAACTTTTACAGTCACTTGGGGGTTTTATACCATAATTGGGTCCCTTTTAAATCTTCCATTCCATAGTATGTTTAACTCCATTTTGAATGTTTAACTCTTATTTGGATGGAAAGATTGAAGCCAAAAATACATCAAGAAAAATCAAAAAGAAGTTTTCCATGTCCATCTCTGCCACACCCACCCTCCACACAAGCCTGAGATGGCAGTCACTACCGAAAGCTCCCTTGCCCCTTCCCCTTCTTCTCCTCTTAGAATATTTCTCCATTATATTCTGAGTCTTCCTGTTCCCTAGGTCATTCCCACCCACTGTCACACTCTGCTGTCACAAACTGTCTCGCTAAATCAATTTGCATTAAGGTATAAAGAACAGATAAAGTTGAATTTGCATTTGAATAGAAGATCTCTTGTTTCACTGGAGGGAGTAGACTCTGAGCAAAAATTTGGGGCATCAGCAAATAAATGATAGAAGAGCCAATTGAAAGGAACTGAGCCTTCCTAGTATCCGTGAAATCACAGAAAATGTGCATTCACTTATCCATCCACCAGAGATACAGGGTAATCTAGCAGGTAAAGGCTGTGTTCTGGAATCAAATTGCCCGAGTTTAAATTAGGCTCAGGCAGTTTCTTACCTGTTTTATCTTGAATATGTTGTATTGAACTTCCCTGAGGCTCCATTTACTACCTCTAAGGGATATGGAGAAAAGGGGCTGAAAGTAATAGAGTCTATTTTGTGAGGTTGTAAATTTTAAAAGTCCATGATGAATGCATGTAGAACATTGAGAGTATGCTATTCATGGTTAATACTCTGTGTGTGTTTTATAAATACTCGCAAGACCGTCTCTGAATTTCTGTGGTCTTTCTGTTAAATGAAAGGTCTAAAGCCTTAAAAAATGATTTTGTTATTCCTTGTTACTGGACTATGTAATAGAATCATTACCTTTGTTATGCAGGGAATTTAGAATGATGTTCTTTGTTTGAGGAACACCTGAAGGGGAAGGGCAATATTGGGAGTGGCTTTTAAATATGAAGTAAAACATGTCCTTAAAACACAGTTCTTGGGGCCAGTGATATAGCTCAGTGGCATAGTGCCTTTCTGACAAGCACAAGGTCCTGAGTTCAATTTTCAGTCCCAAACAAACAAACAACAAATGAAAGTTCTTCAGGACCATAAGTAAGTTCTGTAAAATAATTCAATGGGGGCCGTGAGATGGCTCAGTGGAATAAGTGCTTACCTGGCAAGCACAAGGGTCTGAGTTCAATGTCCAGTTCCACCAAAATAAATAAATAAATAAATAAATAAAACAAAGCAAAAAACAAAAACAAAACAAAACAAAAAAAACCAGTTCAATGGATGTCAAATTTGTATTCTTTGAACTTACAAAGTTTACCTGCCTGCCTTCTCACATTCTCATATTCTTTTTATTGTTTTTTATTCCACACATTTGATTTGGATAAAATAAAAAAGAGGATTAAGTTGACTGGAAGTGCATGCTAAAGGGTGCACACTTGAATTTGAGCTTTTTTTGGAGTTATTGCATGACAATGTCTGGCTAGTGAATGAATTCTGAAATCTGACCTTAAGAGAGGATCAATGATCAAGATAGAGAAATGATACCTTGGTGTGTAAGTTAGGTTTAAAGCTCAGCTACCACCAACAGAAAAGATATAGATCAAAGGAAAAGCAAAAGTAAGCTCCTGGAGACATGCTCATCACCATCTTTAGCGAGGAGAGCAGAGGAGATGTCAACTAGGGTAGGCTAAAAATTAGAATAAGCCCAGTATGATAGCATGTGTCTAGAAACTCAGCACTGTAGGAGTGAAGCAGAAGGGTCTAAAGTTTGATCTCAGTGTAGGAAATCTAGCAGCCTGATGAGATATTGTCTGAAATAAAAATAAAAAAGAATGGGAAAATAGCTCATTATAAAGGTTGTATGTTCCTTCTCCAGTACAAAAAAAAAAAAAAAAAAAAAACAAGGACTTAGTGTATTTGCTTCATGGAGAGCAAAGGAGAATTGTACTCTAAAAGCATTCTAAGAGTTTAGCTATTGACAGATATCTCTGGTAAGACAAAGGCTAAACTGTAGGGAATTTTAGGATTCTAAGGTTGTCTTAGGATTCCTTGCCAAAGTGGTTTCAGAGAAGGGAATAAGTGAAAGCCAGATGTCAATAAATGGGGGAGAAGTTAGAGTAGAGGAGTGAACCTATGGATTCTGTTAATAAAAGCCGGAAGAGCAGGTAGCTTGACAGCCTCTGCAGGGTAGGTAAGGGTTAGTAAGCACACTCATAGTTCACATTCTCAGAAGCTAAGCTTTCCTTTCTGAAGGCAGAAATGCCTGGAATCTCACCCCCACTTCTCATTCCCCATATCTTAGCTCCTCTGATCAACTTTCCCTGAGAGACTCACAGAGTAAAAATATTATAAAATTGACAATTACCTGGTGGAGAGAAGCCAAGCTGCACCTTGCTTAGGAATGCCCAGGCACATTTCAGTTTAGGAATAACATCAAGGGAGTGGTTATGTAGACCTCTTCAAAAGAGAAATGTTTGTTTTGTGGTAAGAGGAAATAGGCAGCTGAGAGAGTGGAGATAAAAAGGAAGAAGGGCCCATGTCACAAGGCATAAAAGAATGAGTGCAAGAAGCAGAGTATTACCCCGGCAGCCAAGGGAGGAGGAGAATTAGGCATGCAAAGGATAAAAGAAACATTGGAAAGTGCAGTCAGGGCAGGGAGAAACATATGTGAAACATATATACATATGTACATACATGTTTGAAAATATATATATATATATATACAAATATATATAACATGAAATATTATTCACATACCATGCAATTTAGTCTTTTCAAACTGTAAAATTCAATGGATGTTTAGTGTACTGTGCAATTATTAGCAAACTATTTGCTTATTTGGTGAGATGTTTCTGCCAGCCTACATGTAAGCAGTTTTGGGGGGAATAAATGGGAGTAGAGTGGTCATCCAGGAATTATTAATCACTAAGCAATGAGTTTGCAACTCAGCCTTTTTCTGAGATTAAGACAGAATAAGAGTGAGAGAGTGGGTAAGGCATAACTGAGTTCAGATTTGCTCTAATTCTGTTACCTGGCTTGCAATAGGCTAAGACAGTGTTAGATATCTTACAAACATTTTAAAACAAATAGGTTACCAAGCTGAATTCCCTTGAAACATTTCAATGCTCAGCACTGGATCTGTAAATTGGTACCTAAATTATTATTTATCAAGTATCTAGGAGCTAACAGTTGAGCAGAATATTATACATGGATTTATGTACTACCTTATATGCTTTAATCCTCATTTTACCTTTGAATCAAATTTTCAGGGATTAATTTCCAAGGTCATAAAATTAATAAGTACTAAATTGGGCTCAAATCTATTGCCCATCTTTCCAAGAAGATGAGTAATGAATATGAGGTCAACAGTGACACATTTTCACATGATTGCTTTGAGAACTAAATGACCTTGAAATACAGTTCCTACAATCAAATCTTCTCTCATCTTTGGAGCATTAACACATTTCACTTGTGTTCTCATTATGTGTCTTTCTAAGTGTTTCGTATTTCTACTAGCTGCTGTTCACTATTCATCATATTCAAATTCCTATTTTGGATCTCAGTTTCTGCCCATTTCACTTCCTTCTTGACTACTCAGGTTCTTTTCTAGTGCAGGAATTTTCTGACCTTGTGTTTTGCCCCAAGTTGCTCCAACTGTCCTAGAATTTCATATATCTGACCATTATCTACGCTATTTATTCTCAACATTTTTGAGTAAATCAAACACAGGTTGGTGGGGGCAGGACAGAAACTTGAATTAAACAAAGGGCTCAGCAAACATTTTTTCAGAGCTAATATAAATTATTTAGATGGCTTCTCAGGGATATTGCACTTTGTCAACATGCTTAAGAATACATATTTGAAGATATAGTAGAGTATTGGAACTAATATATTCTCCACATCATGCCGTTCTGCAACATTTAGTTGAACATTTCGTGGATAATATTGCCATCTTTCTCTTCTTTCATCTGAGGACCAGAGGAAAATAATATTTTAAAAGTATTCATTGTTAGATTTAATGGTACTCCGGACACATCTTGGTAGTTTCAATGGGATTGTAACATTGCATATTATAAAACCAATCACTTTATAAACAATCTTCGTTTACATTTTAAAGTTCTATGGATCTGATTATTGGTGCAGCGAGTTTATTTCTTTCAAAGCAACAGTTCCTTGAATCTGTACACAAAGAACTGAGTTTTTCTAAATACTCCTTTTTGGGGGAAAAAAAAGTATTTTATAGCCTCTGAGCTGTGAAATATGGGGCTCTCATTAGTGGAGCTGAGAGTTGCCTGTTACCACTCCAGCTGTCGACTATTTAGTGTGGAAGCTGGCACTGCTGGTGTGCAGAGAAAAATGCTCATTTAGTCAGAGCTTTCCAGGTGAAGCTTTCTTTGAGGTTGATTTGAACATTTGCCTATAATGAGAGAAAGCTATGCATTATTCAAATCACGCGAAAACTACAAGAATCTTCCCAAATTGTTCAGTGTTTTGTCAAATCAAATAAGTGCTAGTATTTAGAGGGAAATTCCATTACACTAATTAACTTAAAAAAGCTATTAGCTAACAAGTTTTTTTCTTCGATGATAGATACTAGGAAATCTTATATCTCATTGTTTACAGATACATTTTTGCACATCTGTGAATATTTCGCTTATGATCAAAATAAGCTGTGCTCTCCACTCATAGTTATTAAATAATCTAGCTTCTAAAAAATCAAATGCATTGTAAATAAAAGTAGAATAGTTATCTGTATTCCATTGACCTGTGGGGACACATTTACAGGGCTATTATTTTTCTAAGGTGAAATGATATATTATAATCACAGAAGCTTTTACTCTACTAAAAGCAAGCCTGGGTTCAAACCCCAGGGGAACGCCAAATAGATGAGCACCCTTACCAAGAGGCCCCATTGCTCTGGTCTAGTTTGTCCCAGGCCATGCAGGCATGAGGAGCCCAGGAAATGAACTGGCTCATGCATATTTATCACGTTGGTCATTCAGCCATAGCTTACTCAGAGGTAGCAAGCCTGTGCACCATGTGTGGTAGGTTAAATGACGATTTTGTTATTTTTTTTTCCCCTTCTTCGTGTTTTCTAATTTTCCTTGTTGTAAATAAATGTTGCCTTTTCTTCAGGGAGAATAAGGTTTAGATAAAAATTATTGTAAGAAGAAGCTACAGACTTCAGGAATTCATTTTAATAAGATAAAACCCTAGTTCAAGAATCTGCCAGGCCTGGTGGTACATGCCTGTAACCCCAGCACTTGTGAAGCTGAGGCAGAAGGATCTTGCAAGTTCAAGACCAGCCTGGGATACAAACTGAGCTCAAGTCCAGCCTGAGCTGCATAGAGAGGCCTTGTCTCAAAAAGACAAAAAAATAAATAAATAAAAATTAAAAATAAAGAATGTATCCTGGGAAAAGATGATCCAGTTTGAATTTATCCAGTGCCGTCTGCTTCATCTCACCTACCTCAGCCTCTGGAAGCAGAATGCGCCATGAGCCAGCACATGCCTCAGCTTTCCACTTACACAGCCAAGAAGTGCAAGAACCATGTTGTTAGATTTTCAATTTGATTGTCTCACATGGGGGTACCAGCGTTTTCAGAGTAGAAACAGCATGTTACTACACTTTGGCAATAATGCATTAAATACAGATGGGTTTGTTTTTAGCCAAATATGGATCATACAGCCAACAGATGTTTAGATATTGCCAACGGTCTGTTTAGTACACAGAGAGCCTGTGAATATTTTTTTCCTAAGAAAAATTAGTGGAGCTATGTAAAATTCCCACCAGGGTGTTGAGCTTGTTATAAAACAAGAGGTGGGAATCAACAGTACACTGAGGTTTATAATGATTTTTTTGCAAGAATTTAATTTTCTTTAATTTTAATTATGTAATTCATCATGAGTAGGATTAGCAAATTCTAAAATGTATACACAAGTTGTCATTTTAGGTCTTTCAGGAGGAAAAAAATTCCTTAAAGTCTCAGCAATAGTGATTAGTGATAATATTTTTAGACTTTCACATTTTCTTTAAAAATGAAACTTTGAAGAGCAGGCAGAAAACTAGGAACACAGGTCCTTCCTGACTCTGCATTCCTTCAAATCATCAGAAGCCATGAACCTGAAATGTAGTAGTTCTCATTACTTGGATTTTAATTACTATTAAACGTATCAAAATGTCCAATAAAAAAGCCAGATATACTTTGTGGAAAGGAAAATAGAATAAGATTTAATCCATTAAACTTATGGTTTATTTAAAGAGCACTGCCAGACACAGAACACAATTTAATATAATTTCATATGTACAAAAATTCCCCCCACCCTCCACCACCACACACACAGACTTTGGTAAGCATTGTATTAAGACTTGAAGAAGGAAAAAAAAAGTATGCAGTCTGTATTTTAGGGACACTGCCACCAGGTGGTGACAAGGAAACATGATCATATTAAAGCTCAGTCTTTAGAAAAAAAATCTATTATCATATATTTCTACATTTTACAAAGTATATTTCTCTCTCTTTAAAATAGATAAACCATAAAACGCTTCAATCAATCACCAACAGGGCTACACTAGAAATCACTTCTGAACTCAGAAAGAAGAACTGACTTATGCAGTTATTATATTTATTTTGTTCATTCTAAGGTTTAGAAAATGAGGGGGGAAATCCAAATGGAAAATTAAATATACAAAATATTTATGAATGGTCACACTCATTTTGGATTAGAAACCAAAGCATCAGTTACTGTGGGTTTAAGATCCTTATCTCTTTTCTAAAAACTCTTCCATTTCCCCCCAGATGTTTGCAACTTCAGCTCCTTTCCCTTCCCATATAAAAATAAAAGTGTAATTTTGGTGAAAACAACATGGAGAAAGCCTTTCAAAACGGGGTGGAAACTGGGATTTTCTTCTCATTTCTTTTTTTTTTTTCTTTTAATTTATTTATTTATTACAGTGTCTCGCTAACACATCATGGATTCTTTTTTTTTGCGGGGTGGAGGGCGGTGGTCAGCTCAGCCCGCCCTGGGGGGAGGGGCTGGCACGGCATGTGGTGCTGGGGATCAAACCGCGGCCCCTGAGAGCTTGCCTAAGCAGGCGTTTTAGACCGCTGAGCTATCTTGCTAGCCCTTCTTCTCATTTCCGATGCTGACAGTATGCAAACCTTGATTTTCTCCTGGCTTTGACCTTGGTTCTTGAGTGACAGAACAATTACGCTGAGCTTAGACCCTCAAGATGTACATCCAGCAGTTATGAGATTTTGTTTTAGGGAGATTTCCATTCTGTTTGTGCATTCTTTATCTTCTGCCCCCACAATGCCCCTTTTCTTTCTCTTTACTTTATAGAAATAGCCTGGACACCCAATACTCATTTCCCTCCTTCGTCAGAACAGTGATTCAGAGCTAAAATCATACCTCCTAAATTACAGTTCCTACAATCCCAAATGAAATCCTTTGAACCTTGTAGTTTCTGGATTTAGACTGATCGACGCCACCACCAGATGACCCCCGGCACTCATGGGGTCTGTGGAAAGAAAACTTGGAAACTTCAGTTTTATTAATTTAGTGCTAAATCCCTAAAAAGATAAGGTTTTGGCATTTTGAAACACTTGTCTGCAGCTGTGACACATGATATAAGCTGCAGCTTGTATACAATGCTGGACGAGTCAACTCCAAAATACTTTATTTTCTGGCTGACCCAAACTATAACTGGAAATACTTGCAGTAATCTCATCACCTGGTTAAACACACTAGGTCATGTGTCTGGTTCCTGGGCTCCAGTCATTTCAGTATCCCTTCCGTGGCAGCTCTGTACCGTCTCCTTTTGCTCTCTAGCCAGAAAGACTGCTTCCTCTTTTAGCCCCGTAACATACCTACCTGCTGGACTAAGTAAACCATCCAGAAAGAATTGGATGGGAGCAGCAGGAGAGAAGGAGGGAGAACCCAGGGCAGATGCCACAGCCCAGAACTTTCAGAAAATCTAAGTCTATGCTTTCTGATTAGTGATATTGTCCTTCTGTTGCTAAGACAAAACATTTTGTTGATTAAATAAATAATCCTTTACCTAATTTTAGCAAATAATTTTAATTCTGGCCCAATTTATGGCCACACAGTGAATTAGACATCTCCTTTTGGAAGGAAAGCTAGAAATCCTTTTTTTTTTTTTTTTTTTTTTTTTAGCAATGGGGTTTTGAAATCACTACTTTTATGAGCCCCTTTCTCCTCCTCCCTCTTTCCTTTTCTGATCTTCTCCCTGGCTCAGCCCAATTCTGTTTTTGAGTAATCATTCAGGAATCAATATGCCTAAGCCAAACACAGAAGTTTGATCAGGACTTTATTCTACATGTTGCACTGTTAAAGAAAAGAAATAAAACAAGGCAATGCAACTCCAGCCAGAGCAGGCTAGGCTGGGCCCTTCCTGGCCTCCAACACAGGAGCAATGAGGAGCGAGAGTAGCCAAACAAAACCCACAAAATGCTTCTTATTTACAACTACCAGTAGCTATTTGAATTTCACAAAAAGCAGGAATTAATGAGGAAGGCTAATAATTTTGCCAATCTTTTTTTTTTTCTCTTCACATAAAGGCAAGGTTAGCAAAGACAATTTGCATGTAAATCAACATTTACCTGACACGTGCACTTTTCACAGCTTGAATAAACTGTGACATGTAAAGATGAAAGGCATAGGATATATATGACAATTTTTAAAAGGTAATTGACAGATACTTGCATCCATATTTATTAAGCAGGAAAATGTCCTTTTCTACGTGTGTGCCCGCTTTGTCTTTCTCCACTTCTCACTTACTCATTCGCTGGACTTTCCTTTTATGTTGGGGTTCAGACCACATACCTATGGCAAAGGAGGGGGCACAAAGGAGCTCTGGCAAGAAGGATTTCTTCTTAACACACACATATACTGCATATACATATATGCATTTCTGCTTTTTGAAGCTGTAGAAATTCTATGAGAGAAAGATGAATGCCTGAGAATCAGGAAAGGAGAGACAAGCATAAATTAGAAGATGGGTCAGTGCTGGCTTGGCTTTGATGCTCCTTACTCTTAAACCGTTCAAATTACACTCAAGTCATCTGTTTTGCTCCTGCTGTTTCTTCAACTCCTTTAATCCGTGAATATTATACAAAGACTATGACATCGAGAAGGAAACCAGACATTTGTGCACCGACATTACAGTTCCGTGGCCGCTTCAGGACTTTCAAGGTGAAAGAGATGGCAAAACTTAAGCTCATTTGTTGCGTGGTTTTGGAAGGATCCTGTCTGGCTCACTTGGTGGATGGTGTCTAACCGTGATCCCGCAGTGGTCCATTGAAATGCAAACCCTGTCATAATTCCATGAGCCCTTCCAAAATAGTCTTTAATACTCTCTCATCTTGCAAGATACTAAGATATTACCTTCATATCTTACTTTTCCTGTCCTGTTCCCTTAACTGTCTTTTATAATGTCATCCCTTTTCATAACCTATGCTATTTTAAAAATGTTTTTATTTTTAATGACTTTTAATAATATCTTTAAAATGATGCATTCTAAAATCTCTTCTGTTCTCATTGCATTGCAATTACTAAAATTGGAAGCAAGTTCATGTGGACCATCCCCTTACCTTGGCACATACAAATGCCCCGTCTCTATCCAACCTCAAGCCACATAAATTGCAATTTGGGCTGAATAGCACCTGTACCTAATAACCCGCACTACCCTCGGTATTCAAGAGTCAAGCTATGCAATGAAGAGTAAACTTTAAAATATGCACTATGGCATCATGTTGTTGGTTTCAAACATTTTCTTTAGAAATTCATGAAGCATGTTTTAGTTGGATTGAACTATATAATGAATGATACTGTTCAGTTTCTCTGAAGATTATTAGAAGTAATTGAAATGCATGGCAGCAAGCAAGGTGCTTAGCAAAGGAACAGCTCTAACCTGATCCAGGGGCACTTTCCACTTGGTGTCTGTTTTATTGAAATACCAGTTACATAAATAGTCCTGGTTTCCCTAATTTCATCCAATCTAGTGTCCTCAACTTTTTAAAACAATGACTTCAATTCTTCCAGGTACTTGTCATCTGCCAATCAAGTAATTAAATTCTGTTGTTCACACCAGCATAACCCATTTAGGTCTACATAGATCTCAAAGGGCCTCTGTTGATCTCCTTTGGAAAAGTACCATCCACTGAGTCTCTGTGTTTTAATGAGGTATTTACAGGCAGCCCTTTCCCCTTTTCTAGGCTTAAAGTACACACTTAAAATAGAGTAAGTTCATTTCAATTGCTATCTGAATGTTTACCTTTAATATCTTTATAAGGATTAAAACAAACATTCTTGATTAAAAGTTAACTTACTCTAGGCCTTTACCATGGGCATGTCAGATATCCCCATTATGGTTTGTATATGAACAGTACTTAATGTGGAAATTACTTTTTTAAAAAATTGACAAGGAAATGGAATAACTCATTTCAGCATTTCTGTGGGTCTCACCTTTTGGAAAGCTTATTACTGGGAATGTAAAATTATATGTTCAAAACTTTAAGCTGCCAAAAGTACAGTACTGCACTTTAGAATACTAAGAGATTTCACTTACTTTATAAAATATTGCATAATTTATAGAATATAAATTAAAGTCCTATTGAAAATGGCATTGCAAAAGGATGGTATCAAGTAATTCTTAATAGATTTTCTACCATTACTCTCTATCCCTGGCCACTTTAACAATAATGTCACCAGTCATGAAATCTTTCCATTTTCAGAAAACTTTATTTCTTTTGTATTTCTTTTAAGCAAGGGTTTGTAACGCATTGGTTTTTAGTTTAGCTCGAGGTTCCTTAACTCACGTGATGTGGAAGCAGGCTTGTTAACAAGTCTCACTCCAGAAGCAGGCATAGACCTGCCAAGTCTTCCGGATGGCTGTCGCATTACGGTGTTCCCTTTGTGCCCTTCCATGCTGCCCATGGTCACTGCCAATTTCAGCCCACTGTCATAAATGCTCTGGGTCACTGTAATTGTATGCTAACTGGATTCTCACAGCGTAGTTTTTCTCTATCTTTTTTTTTGTCCCCATTTTTGAATAAATAATCTGAAAGCTAAATGACCATTTTGCTCTTCCTCTATAAAATTCCTGAGAAGTAACTGAAGTTGTTGATACTCTAAGATCTAAACTCCTAATGTTACAATAGTAGATTATGAAATACGCTCATTCATGTCCTCCCACATGCATGTCCTCTGGCCGGGGAACTGCTACTCTCCCTGTTCACAGGTGGAGTTACATAATTTATAAAATGCAAATTAAAATCCCATTAGAAGTGGCATTGTAAAAGGAGGCTATCAAGTAACGCTTAATTTCCCTCTGCTGCTCAGCATCACTAGACATTTGACCTGTACTAAGTGTCAGCACCCGTGGGAACTGTTCATTTTGGGCAAATTTCAAATTGTTCATTTCTGTATTTATGTTAAAGTCATGGCTTGCAGTTTTCTTGGTTATCTTGCTTGCAATATGACTGTGATCAAAATAGATGAGAAGTCTTCACCAGCAGAAGGTGATGGAATCAATGCTCTAGGACTTCTGAGCCCAAGCTGGGGTGAATGCATGACTCCATGCCAAACTCATGTGTCAAACAATATGCAATATAATCCATTGTTGAATTTCTGTTATTTTGTGTAGTGAAATTCTGTATTGTGATTCTAATGTTTTTTTTTTATTTTTCCAAAATTTTCTTTAAAAAAATTTTGTATGTCAAAAGTCTAATCTCCCAAGGAATATGTTAAGAGATAAGAATTCTGGTAGTTGAGATGGTTTTAATGAGCATGAGTTATGTACACACGGTGGAAATTTCTCACCTTTTCCACCAGGTGAGAACACACAGAAAGCATTATTTCTGAAGCTGAGAAATAAAGTTTGTTAGTTAAAATAATTCAGTTTAGAATATTTAGGTACAGTAGCCTAAACACATAAAGGTGGGGGACCAAATGCCATGGTCTATGTAAAAGTCTTAGAACAGTGCCGGGTATATAGAAAACATACACAACATAGAAACATTGGTAATTAATTATAATTGTTAATAAATAATATATAAATAAATTGTAGGATTAGTTGGACCATTTTCAGACTAAGCACGGTATGACATTGGGTTACCAGTAATATTTATGCAAAATAGATAGGGAAAGAACAGATGAAGTAGACCTCAGATTTATTGTCTTGAGCAACCCAATGGCTGCTCTGGACATTGGCTCAATAAAGTGCATCTAAACTATGATGACAGTACAGTTGCTGCAGCTCAGTTCACCCTATAGAATTATCACCTTGGGGAAAGCAATTATCATAGGAGGGGAATAATTATCCTATACATGAGCTTTTGCATCTTCCGGTAATTTGATACATTTTCAGATTAACTGATTAAAATATCTTTTCTCAAAATCAAACTCAATTTGAAGTTAACTTTGTTAATCAAGGATACAAGGGCAGTTAGAAAGACAGTTAGAAATTTCCTGAGGGACTGAAGCTTCCTTACACCAGTATACAGAATTTCTTTGGGGATTTTCATTGATAGCAACATAAAGAAAAAGTAGCCACCCCCTTTTCTGCCACTGGAGTAAACCTCCCTGAGAATCAATGAATTTTCAGTGCAGGAATGCATGTTTGATTGTGTGCATGAGTTCATGAGTATGATTAATTTGTGTGTTAGACATTCTTGCACTTTGGAACTCTATAATGACCCTAAAAACCTCCAAATGTAAGGTGAGCATTTGCCTTTTCTACGGTTTGCAGGGTCCACCGCTCCACAGGTAGTGCAAGCTCTTGGCGGTGTGTTGCCAAGCACAGCTGCCGCTATGCCTTACTCATAGCAGGCCTGCGGTGAGCATGTCACTGGTGGGCTGGCACCACCCTCCCATGATAAGTAGACTTCACCCGCTCCTACACAGCCTTCAAGTTTTATCACAGAGTTCTTCCAGTGCCACGCACAGCATAGGCATTACGTGTAGTGGTGTTTGGGAATTACTTTATCAAAACATTCCAAGAAGCCATTATATTTAATCAAAATGCTATCACCTCCTTTTTTCACACAATCAACCAAATCAGTCATTTCTTTTTCTAAGAATGTATATTAAGTCAAGTTTCCCCTATCCTGTAAGTCTAAGCACTTAATGCAGAATTTTACATTAAACCACACTTAATCACACCTATTTTGATCTTATTTGCCAGGATATCAAAAGGTTTTGGACTTCATAAGATGATTTTCCACTCATTTTGGGATCACCTGTGGATGTCATTGTACTTTTTCTGTATCCTATTCTATATATATATATATATATATATATATATATATATATATATATATATATTATTCAAAGTTATAATCGTGTGGACGTCTTATGAACCCAGCACATATATTTCTAGAATTTGTCTTCCAGGCCCCCACTGGACGTGATGATGTAAGCCTATCTCCCCAGCCCTTTGAGAGACAGAGGCAGGAAGATCACCAGTACAAACCTAGCCAGGGCAGTTTAATGACTTAGTGAGAACTCATTTCAAAATGAAAAAAAAAGACAGGGATATAGGGATATAGCTTAGTGGAAAGCGCCTGGATTCAATACCCATTACTGAAGAAGGACTTGATTTTATTCCTTTACAAATATATGGATAAGCAAGAGTCACTAATTGTTTTCTTATTCGAAGTCCCGCAGATCATCGTCTTATCTGAGCAATTGTGTGCACAGACTAAAGTTTGCGAATGAATAGCTTTTCTTTAAACTTAGTCCTTAGTATTTGTCATGAAAATAAACAAGAGTCTGGTGTGAAAGTGAAGAGATAATAGAATTTAATTGGTCATAATTGAATGATATTGTTAGCATATCAAGTACGGATGGTACTTGTAAACACAAATTATTTATTGGAGCATGTTTAGAAGGGTTTTATGTACTGTTCTCAGAATTTTGAATTCTGAAGTCACAGTTTCTTTGTAAGTAGCAGATATCTGTTAGTACTAATTTTATTTTCTTGTCTATGCTTTTAGAAGTTACTAAGTCTCTCCCTTCTTGGATTTGCTTACATTTTCAATTTATTTCCTTTTGTCGTAGATGATACAAACAACGGCAGCTTTCTTTTGTTCAGATTTATTATTCATCAGGAACTGTACATCATTTTTTTAATCATTCAATTCTCCTAAAGCCTGAGGTAGGAACACCAAATAAGAAAAGCAAGCAAGTTTCCCCAGAGTAAGCACATTGTAAATTACAAAGCTGGCTTTAAATTCAGGCTTAGTTCTACCCACATAGGAGGGTCCTTTCCAGATGTGTCCCATGCACATGGATGTATGTGATTTATACATGACTTTCCCCAGTTTTAAAAAGTAATACACATTAGATATAAGTTATCCTGATTATGACTCGACTCATAACTTATTTATATTTTTTCTTTTCCAAGTGTTATATTAAGGTGCTATATTCTAATTCACAGTAGTTTGTTTGTTTTCTTCTGGCAAATGCTCAATGTCTGTACACTAGACTGATACCTAGAGTACAGATTAATTTGTTAATTCCTGTTCTTGCTTTCGCTAGTTAGTACAGTCTGCCATTTGTTTTGCTTGTTTCACTTGCTCCAAACCTTGGATTATTCAAATCCATAGTAACACAGTGATAATCAAAACTGAAAATACCACCTGACTCTCTGCTTAATTTCCTTTCAAAAATCTGCGCTAACCCTAATGAAGTTATAAAGGAAAAAAACTCCCAACCTTAAAGATACTTGGGTTGAGTTCATGTTCTCTAAAATTGAAGAATGAATTTTAGGAAGAACAGAGGTTAAGAGCAGAATATTTATTGAGGGAGAGAAAGCTCCTGTCAGAGAAAGGGACAGAAGGGCACCCAATGGGTTGCGAAAGAATCTGCCTTTTTTAGGGATTTTTATGCAGTAATTTCCCCACAAGGTGAGGCAGGTCCAAAGCAGGGAGCAGGGAAACTAAGGTGGGCAGAGAGTGGGACAGAATGTTGGTCAACCAACAAGACTATAATTGTTCTTTTACAATTGATTAAATTGGGATCAAATAGAGAAATAATCTATGTAGTAAGCAGGCATAAATGTAGAGCAGGGGCCTTTCCCTAGGGGGTTGGGTTAGCGACTCTTCCAGGCTTTTTCAAGTTGATTGATAGCTAATTAGAATATCAATCTGGTTGTTTATCATTAGGAACTGGGGGTGCATTTGCTTAATTTTTGTCTCCACCTCTGGTCTGCTGTTAAGGTGCTGTCCCTGCCACAATTTCCAAGGTAATCTTGTCTTCCACACTGATTCCATTGAGGGCCTACCTAGCCTTAACTGACTGCCCATAATGTTTTATCTAACTCAGCTGCCTACAGCAAGGATTTAGCGTCCTGCAAATGACACAGAAAGAGCCCCATGGCACTCAATGGAGCCTGCTTCACCTTTTACTTTATGTCTACTGCCCTCAACCTGCAGGGTAAATTACCACCCTCTACCTCAAGTGGTTCCAGATCTCACCCCATCTCTCTTGTCTAAGTCATATGGAGAAAGAGTAGGAGACCGAGGAGGCAGTGAATGACAACTTTAAAGTAGCAGGAGTAACTATTAAGACTTTGTCTCCATATGAAACTTATAAAGTACTGGAAATGTAGCTCCATGCTCCCTAGGTTCAGTTCTTCAACCAGAAAAGCAAGATGAAAAACTGAAAAAGGAAAAAAAAAAAATTCCTCAGCAGCCAGTAAAATAGTTTTTCCAGTTGTGGATGAACATACCAAATTCCATTAAGGTTAGTTTTACTGTTCTTCCTCTTTCACTGCTCATTCAGAGTTTCCTTAAAGGGGACTTTTTCCTTATCCTATTTTGCATAACAAGTTTATTGCAAAGAGAACACAACCAATATTTCATTTTTTCACTTAACCAGTTTTTCAGGATAATGAGTTTTTCCTTAAAAACTTTCAAAAATTGTGCCAGTCGGATTGCTCAGCAGCATAAAGTGCCTGCTTCAGCAGAGCAGGGGCAGCGCCCATTGAGAGGGTCAATGAGACTGGGCATGGTGATGCGTACCTGTAATACCAGCATTTGGGAGGCTGAAAAAAATAATCCGATCAGTGTAGCGAGACCCTGTAGACCCTGTACTAAATACATAAAAATAAAAATAGAAAATAAAGATAAAAACTTTCAAAGATTATGAATGAGGGCTTTTAAAATATATCATTATAGGGGCTGGGGAGATAGCTCAGTGGAATAAGTCCTTGCCTGGCAAACACAAGTCCTGCATTCAATCCATGCAGTACCACGAAACAACAACAAAAACACATTATGAACTTGGGGGAGTTTCAGTGACTCAGTCTGCTATCGTCATCATTCTTCTTAACGTTTATGTTTTTCCACCTAGGGTTATGGAAGCCTTTTTAAATTTACCTTTGTCTTTTGTTGATGCGACTCTTCTAACTTTCATCTAGCAGTATCACACATAGTTCGTGCTTACAAATGCCATCTGTACTTGATATAAATACCCAGCTCTGAACCTAGAGTCACCTATTTTTTCCAAGCGATCAGCTAGGGGTCTGTTTTGCTTTGTCTTGTTTTGTTAGTCAAAACACAAATAAAAGTTAGAGACAAGAACCTGAATACATAGTAGGGCCTTGGTATCTACCAATATCAAAGCGGCATAAGAATAAATTGTCTTAGAATCTTGCAAAATATATAACTGAGGCAAAGAAGGATGAAAGACTATGTTCACAGCAGAAACATGAAACGGGACCCCTTGAAATAGAATAAAGCTGACCCACAGGATTCTGATATGCTTTGAATGCTGCAGCGCTAAAGCAGGCAGATGTGGTAGGGAATCTTTACTACTGTATTACCTTTTTTTAAATATATTTAGTGCAGGGTCTACAGGGTCTCACTACACACATCGGACTCGTAGTGATCCTCCCCTTTTCAGCCTCACAAGTGCTGGGGTTTCAGGTGTGTGCCACCATGCCAACCTTGTGTGAATCTTGCTGAAATAATGTAATAGGTATATTTTATAGTAACAAATATAGGGGCCGGCAAGATGGCTCAATGGAATGAGCACTTCCCTGGCAAGCAAAAGGGCTGAGTTCAATCCCCGGTTCCGCCAAAATAATTAATAATAATAATAATAATAATAATAACAACAACAATAATAATAAATAAGTAAATAATATAGTATATATACAGATAGCAAATTATACATATAGATTAGCACTACTGTCTTAGCTTTGCTATAACACTATCTTTAGGATTCTTCTTCATAACTGCCCTGCATCCTTGGAAGTCAGTAAGGGCTGATGAGAGCAGAGAAACAATTATGTCTTCATTCCCCTGTCACATTCTTTGATACATCTGAAATGAGAATTTCTCAATCCTGACCAAAATATCTTATTTATAATGTCACATGTCACTCTGCCAATGTCATATTGCTGCTTGATTTGAATCAGAGATTCCATTTCTGAATCTTAGGGCAATAAGGTGACGAAGAGTAATAAGTCTTCAAGTAGTAGAATTGAATTAGTAAGGGAAATAGTGGAAAAGAAGAAAGCCAGCCAATTAAGAATATAGCAAGCTTGAAGATCAAAAACTTGGTTCAATTCAAAGTATTTGTTCTTGCAGACCTCTTTAGATATGGTTTTTCTTTTTCTTTTTTAATGACATCAGAGATATAAGGACCTCGTTTTGAAGATTGCTGTGATAAAGGATGTATTCATAGTGGGACTGAAATTTCCAGAGTGAAACACAAGCAGAGCTGCACAAAGTCTTCCCAGATATTTCTCTAGCTCAGCCAAACTATGGTACACATTGGCACCAGTGGGCCTCCCATGTCCTAATAGTATCCAATTGTCCTTTCGCCAATCAGGCAGATGTAAATTCATATCTCAAGGTACTTTTAATTTGTTTTTCCTATTAATTGCATCCTTGCCAGACATTGGAGTTTTCCTTCTGTGAGCCTCATTTTGAATTCTCTGCCAATTTTTCATTGAACTTTTGCCTTTGACTAATTGATTACTTAGAATTTCTTATATGTTTTTAATAATAATCCTTTGGCGGTGATGTCAGAATGATGCTCTCCCAGTGTTTCACCTTTAAACTTGACAGATAGTGACTTGCAGCGAGCATACACACTTCCCCCTGAGTGTAGTCGAAACCAGCAAGTATTTGCTTTTGCTCTTTCCTAAGTTTTATCTAAAAGTGACACTTCTATTCTCCAGGTAACAATACAGTCCCCCAAATTCTTCTTTTACTATTATCATTTTACTTTCTATGTACTGGTTTAAAATTTTAAGGTAGAAGGAATTATAAACTAGAAAATTCAACTTACTGTTCTATGATACTAAGGTCAATCCCCGGTTCCGCCAAAAAAAAAAAATATATATATATATAGATATAGATATAGATAGATAGATAGATATAGATATTTATATGTTTATCTCCAAATATCTTACATAGTTATTTCATTATAGAATTATGTTAGAATTTTATCATGTCCACACTTTGCCTACATACACAGTAGTCCTTACAGCCTCTTCAGTTTTGTGTTACTTACTTCTTTTTGTGGCTGTTTCATGCTCTTTTTATTATTCTTCCTTTATAATGTGTCTGCAGCATTGTTGGGTTTTCTCTGGGACACTTTTTTAAAATGGATTTGGTACTTCTGATTTTGATTTTTGTAGCCATTAAATAGATTGGTAGGATTTTTAAAAATGATTTTGCTAATTTGGTTGGTATTTTATTGGGGATTACATTAAGTTTCAATGTAATCTATAGAATAATGTGTACTTTATGATCCATCAACAAGGTGTTTTTGGTCATTGATTGAAATTAAATTTATGACTTAAAGCTTAAAAAGCTTTCCCTGTGAAGGCTGTGTGAATTTTTGACCAGAATCTTTCATAGTGACTCTCAAGTCCCTTAATTTCTGATATAACTTCAGGCTGGTTATTGTTGGTATAGGTGAGTATTGTTTGATTGGGCAGTTAAGTGTAGTCAGCATTTCAGAAATTTACTTTGAGTTTTAATGGTTTATAAGAGAATTGTGATTTTCTCTGTGTAAACAATCATATTATTAGGTCAATACCTTACTTTTAGATTTCTGTTAATTCTTTCAATCTCTTTTTGCCCTTCATGTACTTTTGTGTTGGCTAGACCTTCTATTACTCTATTCATCAGTGACAGGGATGGTGGAATTCTTTTAATTCCAAGTTTATAAGGAATAACATATAAAAGATTTTTCTCTCAGTAGAATATGTGTTGTACATCTGATATATAATATGAATAAAGTTCCATAAATGCCTTGCTACTCCAACTATCTGAGAGAATTGTTGCTTACTCTACATGTATACTTTTTGTAAGTATATATATATATATGTATATAAATATGTAGTATATTCACTAGACAGACAGATACATGATAGATAGGCAGACAACAGACAGACAGACAGACAGGCAGACAGACATATAGATAGATAGATAGATAGATAGATAGATAGATAGATAGATAGATAGATAGATAGATTCCTATTCTAAATCTTTTACTTTAGGATAAACATTGCTTACAAATGTGTTTTCTTAATGAGCTCTAGGTTTTAGTTGGATGATATTTAAGGCTTTTTCATCTATGGTCATAAGTAAAACTGTAAATATTTTGTATTGTTTTATTTAGGTGTAGAATTCTTTTTTCTACTGTATTTAGTACAGGGTCTACAAGGTCTACAGCGTCTCCCTAGTACATCAGACTCATAGTGATTCTTCTGTTCTCACCCCCCCCCCCAGTGCTGGGATTACAGGTAAGCACTACCGCGCCCAGTCTCAATTGCTATCTCAGTGCGCCCTGGGAGTGTGCCGGCACCGCACACAGGGGACTGAACTCCAGGCCGTTGTGCTCTTCCTAAGCAGGAGCTTTAGCTTGCTGAGCTATCTGACCCATCCTGTAGTTGCAGAACCCTTAAGCTTAGTTTGTTTGTTTGTTTTCATGAACATTTTATGTAAGGTAAGAAGTATCTTTATTTCTTTCTAGTTTTGATTTTCCCGCGCAACCTTCCTATTCTTGGACTTGGTTAGATGCACTAAGGTGCCATTTACTCAATTGCATTTCAAGTCTTTGAATGGTTATCAATCAACTAATTTTTTTTATTTTAATTTTAGCACATTATTTGATAAGTATTTCAATTATGATACCGGTGTAAGAAATTACGTCCAAAATTTCATAGTGCCAAGCAACCACTTTTTAATCCTCACAGGACTGGGGGTCAGAAACTCAGGCAGGACTTCAGTGAGGTCACCTGCCCTCAGCGATGTGATTCTGCAGGTTAAGGGATCGGGCTGACAGGCTGACTCATGCCACAGCTCATTTATTCACCTCTACCATTTCCACATCAGCTTTCACGTAAGGTTCTCTAACTTTCTGGATGAATCTCTGTATATCCCTTTCCCACCAACTGGACAAGATTTCTGACAATTGAAAGGAGAAGTTCATTTTGGCTCAGCGTTCAGGAGGCTTCCATCCCCGGTTACTCCGCTCCAAGTCCGAAACTTCCTAATGGAAGGGCCCAGTGGAGAAAGGGTGCTCACCAACCCATAGCCAGGAGGAAGGGAGGAGTGGGGAGAGGGTTACACTTCGCAGAGGCACAGTGGGTGACACTGTTCTGCCCCCAGCGCCACTTCCTTAGGGCTCATTTGCTGTGTCCTCCTTGTGGATCAATTTGCAGCTGAGCTGAGTGCTCCTGTAATCCAGTCTCCTTCAAGAAGCCACATCTCTGAACAAGTGAAAAGTTCTGGGGATATTCTAGGTCTGCCCCGCGGCACACACCGACCCTTTGTGCCCACTCAGTGCTCCTGCATCAGCTAGTCTGGGCTCCACCAGGGTGGGGGCTTTCTCAGAGCGCGAGAAAGTCCTAGTACTGGAAGTCCCTTAGCTACTCAGGACGCTGTGTTCTGCTAGCCAGAGCAGCTCTCAGTTGCCTGGGGGTCAAAGGGAAGGAAAATAGGTTCCACTTCTCATGGGAGAAGTTTTAAGGTTCTAGAAGCACCTGTAGACATTCATAAAACTATAGGTTATTTTTCAATAGCTAGCTCATCTGTGTTTTCAAATATATTAGTGAATATTTGGTTATACTATTGCTTTTTCCTCCTTAGCTCTATATTGTCTTTTCTTCTTCTTCTTCTTCTTCTTCTTCTTCTTCTTCTTCTTCTTCTTCTTCTTCTTCTTCTTCTTCTTCTCCTTCTTCTTCTTCCTCCTCCTCCTCCTCCT
>PVKA01000523.1:127560-196735 GCA_004027165.1 Ctenomys sociabilis | reverse complement strand
TTTCCAGGTATGCCTATCCTGGGTCTAGCTGTTGTGTTCAGTTCCTTTTTTTGCTGCAGCTCCTTTGGTTCCACTATGTTGGTTCCCGGGGTCAGCCCTCCTGTGTCAGGCAGGGCATTCCCCAGGTGGGTGGGCCTGGGCTTTGGTGGGTTTTCTGGGCTCACAAAAGGATAGTGGATGATCTTATTTACTGAGTTGGCTGTACTGAGCCGGCCAGCTTGTGCTGGGTCCGGCTACAGGCCGTAAATCAAGAAGGCTACGAAAGGTCCCTCTGGTGCAGTGGGCCTGGAGCCCTCACTTATAGGCCAGGCTGTGCTGGATTTCGGTCCATAGCGTGGGACCGTGGATTGCTGAGAAATGTCCCTCTGGTGTGGCAGGCTAGGAGTTCTCATTCCAGGCTGACCTGCACTGGGTCTGGGGCTGTGGGGTGGGACCAGTAATCACCTGGAAGTGTTTCTCTGGCACAGTGTGCCTGGAGCTGTCACTGGGCCACGTGAGTTGACGGGCAGCTTAATCCCTGGGAAATGTATCTCAGGCACGACGGGCCTGAGGTTCTACACTCACTGACCTTTGATGCCCAGAGAATCGGGGAAATTCCCACTCAATCAGTGGGCTTTAGATCAGGGGTTCCAGGGAGGTGTTGGTGAGTGGGACCTGAGGTTTCAGGCCAGTCACTGGCTTGGAGGGGTTGGGGACAGGGATCCGCGTAGTGCGTGTGGGAGGAAGCCAAAGGCTCTCCCTCAGACTCACCACACTCTCACTGATCTGGAAAGCCTGGTGAGTCCTGTAAATTCGCTCTCGCTGGGAGAGCTTGGCGCGGGATCCAGGAGGCCGCTGGAGTCAGCCACTGTCTCAGGCCGGTCTCAGGAGCTGGGCGGGGGCGGGCGGGATGGAGCAAGATGGCGGAGTCGGCCGCGCTGTCTCTGGCCGGTCTCAGGGGCTGGGCGGGGGCGGGAGGGATGGAGCAGGACCAGGAGAAGCACTTTGGACAGCGAAAGCTGATGACAGGCACCTGCATGACTGCTCTGCCCTGCAGGTAGCAGTGTGTGCAGTCTGGAGGAGCAGCTCAAGAGGCACGGTGTGCACCCGGGAAGGAACCTTACACACTCAGAGTCAGAAAAAAGGCTTTTAATCCACACAATACACTTTAAAAATGCCTCTTCTCTAACCTAAAGCAAAACTTTAGGAGAATGAGAAAATATTCTCCCATTAAAATCTGAAGCACTGTGTAGCTGCTAAGCCTAATCGTCCACTTGACCGCTTTGGGAGCCACCTGGGGATCGTCAAGCACACTCGGGCTGTGTCTGGGTGAGTCCTAGGTGCTGTCCTTGGGGCCCATCTCTGGTTGCTGGTCTCTTCTTCTCTGGTGCTGTTTCTCTTTCTTCTCAGTCTCCATAAACTGAGCACTTGTGCTTCTGCCACCCGTGTCCACCACAGTGTTCCTGCTGTGGAGGCAGCTGCCATGGACTAAAGCCTCCGAAACCGTAAGTCAAATAAAACACCTCCTTCCTTAGGTCATGGATGCCTGGTGATTGGACCCAGCTATGGGAAACTTTACTAACACAAACAGTAACTTGTCATAAAATAGTGTCTATTTCCTTATATACATGATTAAGAATAAGTTGACTAGATGGACAAGTAGTGAAAGTGTAGTTAAACAGCTATGTAGTGTGGGTGCTAGGGTTTGGGTAAGTGCCCACCTGTGCCTATGGTGTGCTCCTGGGCTTTATCTAGTTGAAGATATTCTGATCATAATGGATGTGTGTCCTCCAAGCGGATACTTGGACCCCAGTTTATACTCTCTATCTCTCTGTCTTTGTCTATCTCTCTGTGTCTCTGTCTGTCTCTGCCTCTGCCTCTGTCTTGTCTGTGTATGACACTCTCTGACCTCCTTTTCTGCTCCTGTGGCATCATGAGGTAAGCCCGTTGCTCCCCAATGTTCTTGCTGCCATGAAGTGCTACTTCACTGCAGGACCAGAGCAAAGGGCCAGCTGATCTTGGGCTAGAAGTTCCAAAACTGCAAGCCAAATAAACCTGGTTTTTTTTTTTTTTTTTTTTTTTTTTTTTTTGTAAGACTGATTGTCATAGGCTACAGTAACAGGAAGCTGATGAACATTGCAATTTAAACACCAAAAGAGACAGTGCCATTGCTTATGGGATATTGTTTTGAACTGGACTCATAAGTCTTGCTAAAATTCTAAACAAATAATATAGTACAATGTTCCTGCATTTATCTGGGAACTGCATTGAATGGTAAAGTATGTAATAAAACCCTGGGGGAAATATATTTTTTTGGCAGAGCTGGTGATTCAACTTAGGCCCTTGCACTTGCCAGGGAAGTGCTTATTCCACTGAGCCACCTCCCTGGCCCTTAAATTTTTTATACTTCGTATGTAACTTGAAGTTAAACTCAGGGATTAGGTGGCTATAAACAGTCTAGCTATTTGCATGAGTATTTTATAGTACATGAAATTGTAAGAGATCAGGAACCAAAACGACTTAGTGTGTGGGGTGACCCAGAATATTCCAGAATTTTAGCACCCCCAAAACACAACTACTAACTGCAAGCCACTGCAACTTTGACAGGCACAACAGTTCACAGCAGCCTCACAAACTTCTGGTCTTTCCTTCCACCCAAGGATGAGGAAATACTTCCATCCTTGCAGAGGAATCTTAAATGACTTCCTTGTCAGGGATATGATGAAATGTGTTCTTGGGTGTGTCCCAGGAGAGGCAGCTGGAATGACACAGGTGGGGCGTGGGTTCATGTGTGGTAGAGGGATCCAGGATCACCGGTAAGCATTCACCTATCCAGAGTTCTAATTTCCAGTAGCATGACTCTAGAGTGAGATCACCCCAAGTCCTATATCTACATCCTGCATGCACAGGTCTGCCCTGCTCTTCACCCGCTGCGGGGAAACATGCAATCACTGCTTAGCATCTCAGAGCTTGTAGCTCTTCTGCTCCAGCTGCATGAGGACTCTTTCTACCCTGACACCAACAATCACAGTGCAGGAGAGAGCTGTGCTGTGGATCCCATCACAGTGCCTTGCAGGAAGCATTCACTTTTGCACATTGATTATTCTTGTGGCTCAAAGCCTTGTCTGAAGAGCCCACTCTAATTTCCTACTGGCCCATGGAGCTTCTGGTCTCAGTTCATGCCTGAAGTGGGGTTACACTGCCATTCCACGATTCAAATGCCAATCCAACTCTGGCCTTCCCATAGTGCCAACAGAGCTGATGATCTCTTTTTCCTCCTCCACCCCCAGGGAAGCATTCAGGACACAAACAATAATTCTGCCTCTGGTTGAAATCCCAGCACAGTCACCTTCTATCTCCTAACTGCACTTCCTAGCTTCTCCTAACTTCAGGATCCTTTTCTATAAGACAGGGGAAATTCCATTATTTTGGAAATGAAGGATAATTCACACAGAAGCCCACCGCACCATCTCCATATCTGGCTCACAGGTGCGCAGATACCCACCGATGCTGCTTACTATTTCTATAACCTCTCCACTGGTCTGCTATTAGCTACTCTTGCTGCTATTATTTCACTAGGAGAGGGGTTATGCAGCATAGTGATTAAACACAACGACTCTGGAGGAAGCTCCTGGCTTTGCCACTACAAGCTGTGAGCTCTTGTGACAATTTTAACACCTGGTGTAAATTTTTAACACTCCCTCCCCACCACGCATGCATACTTCTCCAATTTGGCAATATTGAGACAGTGTGTTAGTTGATAAATGTTGCTCTGAAGAGTCCCAGGTAGCTGCTTTTACTTGCTGTTAAAATAAGCCCTGATTATCAGATAATTGTAGACAAATGATAAAATCTTGGTAAATATTTTGATAATAGTCATAAGATTCGAAAGTGGCTTTGATATATGCTGAGAACCAGAGCTTCAGAAAAGAGATCTCTTCTGCAGACGAGGGGCTGATCCTTGTATTTCCATGAACTGGTCATTGCTGAGGAGCCGAGGTTATTGTCCTTTCCTGGACCAGGAACCCTTGCACATACCCAAGCATGCAAGAAGATGCTGCTCTCTAATCTGCATTCTTTTCTTCGCCACATTTCTTATTTTTATTGCTAAAGCCAGAGTCAAGAGATTGTGGGAAATAAACACTCATCTTCCTGTTAGGAGTCAATGTGTGAGTGATGAAGTGTTGGTAGAAATTGATGTGCTTTTTTGTAACCTTTGCGGAAAATGAACATGGTGTTCCACTTGCGACATATAGCTTCTCCCCAAGAGCTGGCTTCCCAGGGAAAATAGCTAATATTTTTTAGCAGCTATTGACAGCAAAAACCAGGCTGGTGTAAAATGCACGTGCTTCTGCATTACTGTTTCCTCTTGCACAAAAAGCATCAATTGGATGAAATAATAGCTATTCAGCAGGTCTTTCCCTTATGACTGCAAGCCATTGAGACCTCAGTCACACTCACGGAAGTCTATATTGACTATGTGTAGAAATATCTGGAACAAGATACCTCAACACTGACATCTTTCATTCATAATCACCGCAATGCCTGCCTGCCCAAGCCTACTCAGTGGCCAGTCAATATTCCCATTATAAGCAGGAACAGGGTAAACTTCTAGAGCAGAAACCCCAAGTGGGCTGCTCACTGGCCCTACAGACCCAGGCTCCAGAGCTGGCTGCAGAGGGTCTCACGAACCCCAGGTTCAAAGGGCAGGGCAAACACATTGTGAGGTTTGTCTGCAATCTGTGTTCCATGGTGCTAGAATTAAGTTTCTTCACAGTGGCACTATGTTTGTAAATGGCTTCTGTCAAGTGTGATCTTCCGTGAAGGAGTGAGTCATTTTCTCTGAAGAGATAAAGCTGCCAGCCTGTCATGGTGACTTTTGTCATAGAACATATTTGAAATGGGTATGGGTAACACAGTCACATGCAGTCTGTCAGTAGTGCAAATTAGGAAAGATAAGCAAGTACTTTTCACCCCAGAGAAAATAGTCCAGGCCTCAGGACTGGTAGGGAAACCTACTCTGTTGCAGAGACTGGGTAATGATGGGATTATCATAAAATGGCTCAGGAATGTTTGAGAGTTATTTGATTTATGCTAGGCTGCTAGCATAGGATTTGTTTGCATTGTAATCCAATTTGATAATTTCTACTTTGTCAGCATGCAGCTACTCTGAGTCTTTAATCAGAAGATTCCCATAAGCCTCTGGAACAGCTGATGTTCAACAATATGCACACAGGCACTTGTTACTGGGTGGAACTTTCTTTTCAATAAACATTTTGTAAGGACTCAGCCACTACAAATAAGGCAATAAAGACTGTGATGGTTAACCTTGATTGTCAAATTGCTTGGCTGCAGGGCAGCCTAGGAGAAGCACCCTTCTGCCTGCATCTGGCTGGATCATAGAGAACTGGGATGAGCCCTGGCCCTTCCTGTCTGCTATCTGGCTCCCATGCAGTTCTGCCATGGAACCAATCTGACATGATCTGGACTTTTTGGAGCTCTGAGCTCAAACTTTTCTACTTTATGTTATATATGTCAGGTACTTGTCCGGCAAGGGAAAGCTAATATAAAGACACAAGAATTTTGGTTTTATATCTCCTATACTCCATTTCACAGAAAATGCTTTTAAATGCCTTTCTTTATAGGCATGATAAATGTCACTACCTGAGTCTAATTTAAGTAATTTCCTTTTCCTGGCGTGTGCAAGGGGAGAAATGAAATTAATTTACTGTTAATTTAGTGTGCTGTTCTTATTAGCAACAACCCTTGTCTGAAATTCTGAGATAGCAAAATACAAGCCACTAATATATGTGTCTACACACCTTCATCTGTCCATCCTGCACCTTTTGAGAGCCCACCACATAGACATCAGCTTTACGTTAGCTGTAGGCTTGAGTGATACAGTAATAGTACAGTTATCTAAGAATGGAAAAGACCTAGAAATGAATAGGTGGGTGTAGGGATCCTTGGAAAGGAAGCACAGAGCCTCTCAAGTTCAGAGAGTCATGGGAGAACTCAACCCAATTGCATTTATGTAACAGTGAATCCACTGGAATATGCTATGAAACATACATTTCCTCCCTTAACCTTCGCAGTGACCTCTAAATACAGTTTCTATTGTTCAGTACTTCTACCCTGAGTGACCAGGAGTCAGAGAAGCTGATTTGTAGACCTATTTGTTTACTCCACAAATACTGATGCTGGGAAAGCTTCTCTTGGGTGTGAGGATACAATGGAAGCACTGCTCTCAAGGGAATTCACAGTCTAGAGGACCAGATAATTTGCCCAAAGCCACATCTTCAAGTAGGAACAGGGCCAGAGTTCCAAGTCTTGGCTTTTCAACCTGAGCACTATTCTTTTTTTTTTTTTTTTTTTTTCCTTCATTTATGTATTTGGTACGGGGCCTCATTATGCAGCTTGGGCTTGCAGTGATCCTCCTGTCTCCAGACCTCCCAGTGCTGGGGTTACAGGTGTGTGCCACCACACCCAGACTCAGTTACCAGCTCAGTGTGTGGCAGGGGCAGGGCTGGAGTGGCATTCAGAACCAGGGATCGATCCCTGATCCCTGCACTTATCAAAGCAGGTGCTTAGTCTACTGAGCTATTTTGCTGGCCCTTATTCTTTTTTTTTTCTTTAAAGATTTATCTATTTATTTGTTTATTTA
Organism: Ctenomys sociabilis; assembly: GCA_004027165.1. NCBI lineage: Eukaryota > Metazoa > Chordata > Mammalia > Rodentia > Ctenomyidae > Ctenomys > Ctenomys sociabilis. The sequence goes on along the minus strand of PVKA01000523.1, from coordinate 190,092 downwards.
CGTATTTATTTGGTACAAAGTCTTGCTATGCAGGTTGAACTCATAGTGATCCTCCTGTCTCAGCCTCCCCAGTACTGGGATTTCAGGCATGAGCCACCATGCCTGGTTTCAGGGGCTTGCATGGCAGTCTTGGCATGGCATGTAGAATGAATTGAACCTGGGTCCTTGCACTTGACAGGCAGGTGCTTATTCACCCGAGCTATTTCCTTGGCCCTTCAGAACTACTCTTACCCAATATCACATCCTGTCCTTTATGTCAGGAGAATATATAAGGGGAACTACAGATCCTTGCCATGCAATGGTAGCATGGGCTCCATGCAATACAGCTTCCTCTAGAGCATCTTGATGTTGCCACACAGACAGACAGACAGACAGACAGACAGACAGACACACAGACACACACATGCACATATATATATATATATATATATATATATATATATATATATATATATATATATATATATATATATATATATATATATTAGCCATATGTTTGGCCCCTATCCCCATCAGTGACCTATGCAATATCCAGGTTTTTCTTCCTTCTTTCCTTACCTTGAGAACTACAATTTTGTTTGGGGCAGTTCTAGAGAATAAAGGACATTTTCTCAGGATTTTTGGATAAAAGATACTCATTTGACTGGATTCTGGCCAATGATGTATAAAAAGAGGTTTATGAGGCAGAACTTTTAGAAGAGCTTTGCTTTCCTGTTCAGCAGTGTTGTGGTTTGTGTCCTGAGGTCCCCACAAAGCTTCATGGAAGGGCTTTTGCAGAGGTGACTGAATTGTGATTGGGTGATACTGGGATTAGGGTGTGGAACTGTTAAATCAGTGCACGGATTGGTTTGCATTGCCCTAATCCCACTAGTTCAGATAAGGAGAAGCAAGATGCTTTTAAATTTACTTGTTGCTTTACTATCTTCCAGCAACCATAAACTGGTTCTCCCTGCTCTCATTTGCTACCTTGTGGCCCCCATAAACTATCTCCCCTATGATGCCACTCTACCAAGCCAACCCTGCCTTGGAGCTAGCCATTTATAGACTGAGCCCTCTACAAACTGTGAACAAAGCACACTTTTCCATCTTTAACTTTGGGTGTCAGGGATTTTGTCTCAGCATGAGCAAAGTAACTAAGACAAAGGAGAACAGACTTCACTGATCCAGGTCCTCTGCCATTTTCCCTGTTTTCCTTCTCCAGCTTGGAGTATGGGCTGAGTCCTGAAAGGGCCAGGGAATCTTGCCTCTGTGACTAGAGGATCTCATGCTAGGTGTGGCAGAACCAGAAGATGGAAGGGGCTTAGGTACCTGAGGATAAACTCCTGGGTAATCATGCAACTCCTGAGCTGCATCTCCCTGGACATGAGAAACATGTATCATTACTTGTTTTAGCCACTGAATTTGGGATTTTGTGCATGCAGCTAATTGTTATACCAACAGTGGAAAAACACAAAATGCACTGTGCAAAGTTAAATGATGACCCTTGCTAAATCACCTGCCCCATATACAGAATGCGCTTCGTAAGGCCTTGTATTAAGCCTAACTCCACTGCATTGCTTCTCCCTCATAGGGAATTTATGAGCGTGATACCATTACTTACTTGACAGATGGCAAAACTGAAGCTCAGTTAAGTGACTAGCACAGAGTTAGTCAAGTAGAATACAAGCAGAATTCATATTCCAATATGGATCCAGAGTGTCACGCTTAAGCACCTGATCAGCTCATGCATCTTCCTGAATAAAATCAGATGAAAAAGCCATTCTTTGTATTTTAGAGACATCCTTACAGTAATATGTGGTAAAATAATGAATGCCCTTAAGCCAAAATTAAGGGTAAATTTGCCTAATTTCTTCAAAATTGCTTTTTCATTAGTGTGTCTTCCCCAGCAATTCTCAACTTCCAAACCTTTCCTTTTAGTAACATCAGATATTGCAGAGAGTGGAAATATGCCTTCAAGCTTTGCACATATTTACAGAAAACAAAAACACTCTTTGCCTGTCATCCCCATATCTAGCAATGACACTTGCAGTTGCTAATGCAGACATTCTCATTTAATGACCTACATTTCTAATGACTGTTCAGACTTACAAACATGCTGCTTGCACTTACAGCTCATCTTTTCTTTTCTGTACATCTTGTTTATAGAGGCTCAATGGCTTTTTTATACAGTCTTCCTGTTTATACAGTACTGTAAATTTTGCTGATTATATTCTATAGTACAGTACCGAACTTATATTTTCTTTTATACACTACAGTACTGCATGTAAGAGATGTACAAATAAAAGATAGCAGGTTGGAATTTCCTTTGACCATTTCTTTGTTCTGAATATTGTAATGCATGTACTATATGTAATTCCTCATTTAACGACCAATTGCCTTCATGACCTAGTTGTAAGAAGGAAATTTGGTCCTTGGACAAAGAATGTCTGCGCCTACATGATCAAGCATTTTCCCCTTAGACTTACTTGTTTTGGCCATATTAGGATGGAGGTTGACATCAGAAAATAACATAAGACATAGAAGTTTATGGCGGCAAGATTCCATTTGCCTTTGAGCCATGTGGCAAGGCACAGTTTGCTGCCCAGTGGAGGCAGGTGCAGCAACTTGCTGCCCATCTGTGAAGCTCTGCTAACTCCAGGCCAGCTCTATACTTTGCTTTGCCTTGACTCAGGGTGGCTGAGATGTAGATTAATTGACTGACCTAATCCAGGGTGCAGCCCATTCCTAGAGAGAGGGGGCCAGCAGACCTGAGGAGAAAGTGGAGAGCTGAGCAGCAGCTTTAGGGATTCCAGTGTTACCACCCCAAAGTGACTGAGAGACAATCATAGGAGTCTACAGTGTAGAAGGTGTGGGTTAGACATAGACCTCCTTGCAAGGCAAGCTCGGGTTGGGAAGGACAGGAGCCCTAACCTCCATCATAAGCCCAACAGTCTACTTAAGTCCTTGTCCTTTGGCTTCCATCTACCAGAGATCAGAGAGCTGTTTGCTTCTCCCATCTACCTGCATGAGCAAGGGCCTCAGCTTGGACTGTCATCATGGTTTAGGGTGAATATAGGTGCCCTCTGGAACAAGCCTACCTCACAAACTAACAGGCCTCAGACCTAGGCAGGGAAAACTGTGCCTGCTGGGTTCCAGGACTGCAGATCGGGAAATAAACAACTCATTCAAAAACACAGAAGAATTTTTTTTTTTAACTCACTATTCTCATTTTTGATTATCTCCTTTCTTTTATTTTTTTCCAAAGGGAGTTTGCAGTTCTTTCTCCCTTTTTGTTTCCATCCTTTCCTTCTCTCCTCTTAAGTGTTTTCCTACCTTCTCATCTCCTTCTCATTTCCTATACTTCTTCAATTTTTCTTTTTTCTTCTTTGTGTTGTTCATTGTGTTTGGTAAGTGGTTTCTATTATAATTAATTTCTGTTTACTCATCAAAACACTCCCTTGTCTCATTATTTTTTTCTCTTTCTCATCTTCTGTTGGGTAATGTTTCAAATTTTAGTTTTATAAGTTCCGCACCCCCTGCCTTTACTACTATTTACTATTCCTATTAAGGGTCATGAATCTTTAGATAACCGGTCAATTCTGCTGTTTCAGTTAAATACTGTTCTATTGTTAATGAAGGAAAAGTTGTTCCACTTAGTACATATTTACTACAGGTCAGTATTTCATTTACCTTTGTGTTTACATTCTAATTAAAGATTTCTATGTGGTGTTTAAGGGTACAACATTATTGTTCTTTAGGGAATATCAATATCTATGTCTTTTACATTATTATTATTATTATTATTATTATTATTATTATTATTAATCTTTTTGGTGGAATCGGGGATTGAACTCAGGCCCTTGTGCTTTCCAGGGAAGCACTTATTCTACTGAGACATCTCCCAGGCCCCAACAGTATTATTGTTGATGATTTTATTGCTATAGCAAAGGCAACACGATTGTTGATGTTAACTGGTTTCCTCGGGATGTCAATATCTGAGTTATATTGGTGTTATTAACAATGCTCTAGCCCATTACTGGGAAACTGGTACTTGGTCTAATATGTCACAGGTTCCCCACCCAAGTAAAGAGATGTAGGTGAGTGCTGGACCAAAGTTAAGGGACAATAGTTAGCCAGACCACTGGGCATCACTGGAAAGCAGGTATGGACTAATGTGGCCTCCATATTAGCAACAAAATTTGTCACTATAATCAGCCCAGATCCAAGCAAAAAAATAAATAAACAAAAAGGAAGAAACAAAAACCAAACAACAAGAAATAACACGAAACGATAAGGCGAGAAAATGTGTCCCAAATCTCCCAAGTCCCTCAAAGCTAATCCATGGGGCTTGAAGGGAGGAAATCAAAAGCCACACAGTGGATTTATTCGTAAGGATAGCACAGGAGATCACACCTGGAGAGCTCAGAGAAAGCCTGGGTAACAGATAATGCGCTTAACAAGTACAATGGTCAGGGATGCTACAGAACAGACTATGGAAAGCCGGATACTCTAACTGAAACAGTATAGAATATGAATGACCAGTATAAAAAGCAGAGCCCATAAAAAGGTACCAGAGAGAAATGGAGGATACTAAAATTTGTATCGAAACTCTGATCATCAGAAATGATAACTGTAAGGATGAAGACAATGTTATTTCCAATGGCCAATTAATGAGAGATACCTTAAAAACAACTAGAGAACATAACCTATGGTTATAGGATCACACAGAAAAGAATAACCTATGATTAACTGGAATTATTTAAAAAACTAGACAACAACACAAATATTATAAAAAATCTACTATGGAAATAATAGCAGAAAACTTTCTAAATATGAGATAAGTGTTTAACATACAAAAAGTAATACATAGAAAGCCTCAAGTAGCTACAATAAGAAAAGAATCTCTCATGACAAGTCATGAGCAAAATCCCAGAAGCCCAGCACAAAATAGAATCATAACGGAGAAAAACAGAGACCCACTAAAATGTTAAACACAGACATACAGCAAGCTTCTCCACAAACTATTTAAAGCCTAGCAAATAAGACATTACAACGAGGTGCTTCAAATCCTAAAAGAAGACAAATTCCAACCCAGCTGCTATTCCTTGCAAAACTATCTTCCAGAACTGATGGAGAAATCCTATATTGTTTTATATATGTTTTATTTTTAAAGTGGTACAAAAATAATAAAACATTAGAAATGATACAGAATTTCACTGAACAAAAACGATAGAAATTCAGTAGTTGTTATGTTGCATATTGTTGTCTTCAAATTAGTTTTTCAGATCACCAGATACACGCATGCGAAACTGGTCAAAAAGTTAAAAAGAAAAAAAGTTAAAACATTAACTGTTTGTTTCAATAGGTCAGTAGAAATCAATAATACAATTATCCAAGCTATCCTGTGTATATAAGTATATATTTTTTCTCTTCCTTCCTTCATTTTCTCCTTACCCACATCTCAGTTGTTCTTATGCTTTGGACAGATTCTTTACCTTTCATAGTATCTCTTGTACATTCTGGGTTTTATCTGCTCTTTTCGTCATTCACTAGGGAGACAATAGGTTGTTTACACATATGGGTCCAATTTATTTCACTTATGACTATGGTCTTTAGTGCGTCCATTTCCCTATAAAAACTCGGGGTTTATCTTTCTTTGTAGCTGAATAATTCTTTATTATATAAAAATACCACATCTTTTTTATTCATTCATCAGTTGATGGGCATTTGCGTTGTTTCCAAGATTTAGCTATGACAAATTGTGCTGCTATAAACATGGGTGCACACACATTACTGTTATATCATTTTTTCCAGAAAAAGAGCAACTGGGTTGAATGGGACCTCCATAGATCTTTAAGGTATCTCCACATGGATATCCACAGTGGTTATACCAACCCACAGTCCCACCAAAAGTACAGAAGGGTTCATTTTCCCCTCCAGCCCTCCAGCATTTGCCACTGGTTGACTTCTCTCAGTGTTGTTTTAATTTTCAGAGAAATAGTATATATCCATATTGAAGAACACCTAATAAATTAATTCCCACCAAACCAATATTCAAAAAAATTCTCAGGCATATCATGGCTAGAGATGATGAAGTGAACAAAAGATCTAATAGAATGAATATGGCAAGCAGGGTGAGCAACGAAGTAGAAATGAAGGAAAGCGGATCAGCTATGTAGTCCAGGATGACCTTGAACTCATGGCAATTCTGTTGCCTCAGCTTCCACATGCTGAGTTTACAGGCATGCACCATCATATCACATAAGCTATACTATTTTTAGAGAAAGCAAATTTCAGGCCAAAATGGATCTGAGGAGGCACAGAAGACCACCCAAATATTGGTTAAGGAAGCAAGGCAACAGGAAGAAGTAACAGTTATTAATATATATACACTGGGGTTGGCAAGATGGCATGGTGGCACATGCTTGTAATCTCAGTGCTGGGAAGGCTGAAAACAGGAGGATCACTACCAGCCCAAGCTGTGTAGTGAGACCCTGTACCAAAAATGAAAAAAAAATGCACTGAAAAATGGTACACCCAACTTAATAAACAACTACTACTGTACATAAAAAACTAATAAAAATAAACACCATCATAAAGGTAATCTTAATACTGCAGTGACATAAATATAGATCCAACTGGACAAAAATATCAACAAAGAAATATCAGAATTGCACAATGTCTTCCAATGAATACACTTAATAGATGCCTACAACATATGCCACCCTCAAAGAATACACAGTCTTTTCAAGGGCACGGAATTTTTTACTCAGTAGACCACACACTTTAGTCACTAAAGCATGCTTAAGTAAATGCAAACGAATCAAAATGAACATATTACCAGAATATAAAACAATGATACTAAAAGTCAACGGTAAAACCATTATGCAAACACATGGAAATGAAATAATATGCTCTTAATCAACATATTAGAAAGAAATAAAAAAATTAAAAAGTTGTTAGAACTAAAAAATAATGCCAGTACAACGTACCAAAACTTAGGGGACAGCATGAAAACAGTCCTTTAAAAGAAGTTTACAGCTCTCAATACCCACATAATAAAAACAGCAAGGCTAAAAATAACCCAGGGCTGGGGAGATAGCTTAGTAGTTTAAGAGCCTGTCTGGTAAGTGCTAGGTCCTGAGTTTGATCCCTGGTTCCAGAAAAAAAGTAAATAAAATAAAAAAATAATAACCCAACAATGTACCTACAGTGCTTAGAACATCAAGAACTATCGAAACTCAAAGCTAGTACAAGGAAGATAACGGTAAATATCAGAACAGAAAGCAATCAAATCGACACTTAAAAAAATTAGTAAATCTAACTACTTTCTTCAAAAGAATAACAAAAGCAGATAAACCTTTAGTCAATCTAGCAAAAGGAAAATATCCAAAACAATGCAATTAGAAATGAAAAGTTAAAATCACAACAGGCATCACTAAAATAACACAGATTATTAATAAGTACTTTGCAAATATGTATGCAAATGAATGGAGAATTCAGAAGAAATGGATAGATTCCTAGATACATATAAGTTACCAAACTGAACTAAACGATACAAAACCCCGGATTAATCTAATTAAAGTAAATGAAATTGAAGCAGTAATTCAGGTTGTGCTAAGAAAATCCCAGGTCTAGATCAATTCATTATTGATTTCCAAACACTTCAGGGAGGATTTAATACCAATATCCCCCAAACACTTTAATGAAATTAAAGTTGATGGAATATTCCTATAGTCAGTCCTGGAAGTCACTTCTAAAACCAGGCAAGCATCCAATCGGAAGGTAGAACTACAGTCAATCTCTTTTAAAAATGCAGATGGAAAAATCCTCAACAAGACACTGGCAAAAAGATTACAATAAATAATCACACACCATGACCAAGCAGGCTTCATCCTAGGGATGCAAGGACGATTCAATATACACAAGTCAATAAACAAACACAGATAGAGACAAGAACAAAAATTATACAATTATTTCAACTGACAAAAAAATTTTTTTTGACAAAACCCAACATCCATCCTTGATTTAAAAAAGAATGAAATAGATACAGACAAACCTTATCTCACTAGCAAAATCTGTCATTTTTGAGAAAATTACTGCCAATAAAATATTAAGTGGGGAAAAACTAAATGCTTTTCCTCTAAAATGACAAACAAGACATGACGTCCACAGCAGCCACACCCATTCAATATATTCAGCATAACCTAGTCACACTATTCAAAACACTAGCAAGAGCAATTAGGAAAGAAAAGGAAATAAAAGAGATGGGAATAAACGATGAAGAAATCAAACTATCATTATTTGTAGATGACGTGATCTTCTACATGAAAGACTCAAAACTTACACTAACAGAATCCTAGGATAACCAAATGTAGTTATGTAGCAGGATACAAAATGAATACACAAAATCAATAATGATCATGTGTGCTAAAAATATCATTCATAACAACATCAAGAATAGATAAATACTTAAGAATCAACCTAACCAAGGCAATGGAAAACCTTTATAGTAAAAACTGCAATATTCTGATACAGGAGATTGCAGAGGACATCAGAAACAGGAATGGTAGCCTCTATTCCTAGAGAGACAGAACAAATATCAAAATGACAATATTTGCAAAACTGATATATAGATTTAATTCAATTATCATCAAAATACCTATAGCATCGCTCACAGAACTGGAGAAAACAGTCCTAAAATTTACATGGAACCAGAAGAGACCACTTTGGGAGCCATCACAATTTTGGATTTTACATTATATTGCAAAGCTGCATACTCTTAAGTGAAATAAATCAGACCTGCCTGTGCAAACATCATACTGTTTCCTTGGTGTGAGAATCTGAAAGAGAAAAATGGAATCTAAAGGGTGCAATAAGCAGTGGTAAAAGGGAATGAACTTACTCAAAAAGAAAGAGTTACTGGGTTGAGGAGAAGAACAGGAAAGGGAGTGAGGAAAAGGGGTTTTCTATACATGTAAATAGGATCGTTTGGACAACTGTACTGTACATTTCTGCTGGTTTATGGAAAGAAACAGCTAATTCTTTAAGCTGTTTTGTCTCCTTTTCAATTGTTCCTGCTTTTCCTCTTAATTTCTTTGCTTTTTTCTTCTTTCCTCCAATTTTACATTCATATGTCTAGTAACATGAATAATTGGTTGGAAGACAACACTATGTACTATAACAAATATTGTGAAATTCATGTTACTTTAGGTGAAAATCAGTATCACGTGGGAAAAAAACTCACAAAGCTACAGTGATCAAATCAGCACACTATGACACAAGAAACAGACATTTAGGTCAATGTAATAGCATAAAGGATGCAGAAATAACTCCAAGAACATTTATATCACTTATAATAAAACATCCACCACGGAAATCAGCATGGAGGTTCCTGAAAAATGCTGAAACTAGAAATTCCACGACAGCCAGCTATTCCTCTACTGGGTGTCATCCCAAAAGTCTTAAAGAAATAATACTACAGTGACACATGCATATCTAGTTTTACAAAAGCATAATTCATAATAGCTGAATCTTGGAAGCAGACTCGATGCTCATCAACAGATGAATAGATATAGAAGATGTGGTATTTACATACAGTACCACTCTGCCATAACATGTAAACTTTTCTCATGATGCACCTAGAGATGATAATGTTAAATGAAATAGTATAAGACCCAAGAGCCCAAGTATTCCATGGTTTCTTGTCTATAAGCATCCCAGACATAAATAAAGAGCAAAACAAAAAACAGTGTAAGAGGAGGTGCAGTGATAGATATTTTTTCCAGTGCAAAAGGATTAAGAGATGGGGGTGGGGAAAAACAGAGAAATAGATTTTTAAAAAAGAATTAAGCTGGATTGCATACACTTATCAACTCAACATATGGAATTTAATCATTCTGCATTATGCACGTGGTAAAAAAATTAAAACAACAAGAAACTCACAGAAGGATGACCACGTCCAGGCACCTTCGTGTGGCTAGCAGAGGAGGATATGCAGGTGAGAGTCCAGCTGGCTTAGTTTGCCCGCCTTTGTGTTTTTTCTGCCTAGATTTTCTTCTCCATGCCAGCTAATGATTTCCTTCAGATTCCCTCAAATCCAGGATCTACGTTATGTTTTCTCCTCTATGTTACTTTCTATGACACATTTGAGAAAAAAGAAAAACACTTTCACGCTGTTTTCTCTATTAGCACGTGCTTGTAGTACAAAAATGTTTGCATTCTTAGTGTGTAGTTGGTACATTCACGCCACTTCTACAGCAGCAGAGTTCATAAACACTGGATTTCTCAGGCTGCCTACTAGTTAATCAGAGATGATCCAATTAAGCTTTTGCACTTCTTTCAAGATTAAGTGCATATTTTATGGAAATACACAAACCCTTCCTTGGCTTCTCCCAGTCTTCAATTTATATACATTATGTCTTTTCTAAGTATCTGGATCACCTGTCTGAAAATACAAACAATAAAGCCCATCCTAAGGTCTATTTGTTTATTATTAATTTACTTTTCAATAAGAAATGTGTTGATAGGGTCAGTCTAAGTGCTTAACACTCCTTAGCATGGGGAGAACTGTGGTTCTCATTCTCCTTAACCAACCAGCCTCCTCCCAAGTAATTTAAAATTTATGCGAGAGCATAGGTCCAAGTCTGTTTTTTACAGTGATTATTATATTTTAAAATTTTGGATATCATGTGTAAAATATGTCTATACAGACTTCATTATTTGTTCAAGATTGATTCCAGGACACCCGTAGGATACCAAAATATATAAATGCTCAAGTTCCTCACACAAAACAACGTAGTATTTCTATATAACCTGTACACATCCTCCTGTACACTTCAAATCATTGTTATTTATGCAACCAAATATAATGTAAATGTGTAAATGGTTATTATATTCTTTAAGGGATGATAATAAGAAAAATATTTATGTATTTAGTACATCATCCATGTGTAGCTGGTTGAATCTTTGCCAATAGAACTAAAAGACACACAGAGTCAGTTGTGTATGAGTGTGTGTTAAGTGTAACAGAATAGCTTGTCAACTTTTCTGAATGTAAATTGAGCACATTAAAATTATGTATGCTTTTTATACCAGCAGGAAAATATTAAATATGATATTTAAGTTTTATTTTTAATGACCACCCAAGTTACATAATATAAACAATCACCCAAAGGAGCATAATAATATTATTCAGGAAATTATAAAACATATATACAATGTTTTATGTAAAAGATCAAAAGGTCATACAAATAATAATCTCTGACCTGGGAGATGTAGTTTGTTAATAAATGAGAAGATTCAATTGTAAAATAAAAAATTTTGTTCAAATTCATTGACAGATTTAGGATAGTATGAATTTAAAGCTTGAAAGGCTTACTGTGATATCTGATACAATTATCTTAAAATGCACACAAACTATCACAAAGTCAAGAATATTCTAGTTGAATTTTGACATAAAACAATGCAAAATCCTGAGCTCTGCTCAAAGTCAGGTTTAATTTTAAAACTTTACTAAATGTGGAAACATGTTACAGTTCATACATCTAGGTCATATAAACTAGACCAATGGCACCGATTAGTAATTTCAGAAATAGGATTACAAAAGGAATCAACATGAAAGGGTAATACTTGATGTATAAAAGGGTAAAAATTTGTAAAAATGGAATTTAAAACATTTGGCTGGGACAGCGTGCTACTTTTTGTACTGAAAGTTTCAAAAGATCTAAGTATAGGGGCTGGAGAGATAGCTTGGTGATTTAAGCACCTGCCTGGCAAGCATAAGGATCTGGCATCACTCCATGGAACTGCATGACATGCTGGTCACCGAAACTGGGTGCACACCTGTAACTCCAGCACTGGGGAGGCTGAGGCAAGAGGATCACTATAACTCCAAGCTGTAGAGTGAGACCCTGTACTAAATCAATCAACCAATCAGTGAATCAGTCAATCAATCAGACAGTCAATCTGTCTTTTAGCAAACAATATAACTATAACGCTACAGAAAACCTTGTGCATTAAAGATCTAAGTATGAAAAATAAGACTGGAAATTTTATTTTTATTTATTTTAGCTTTTTACTCTTTTTTATGTTATTTATTGAGAAACAAATAGCAATAAGACAGTTTCAAAGCTGATTAATAGGACAGTTTCAATAATTGATACCTTGTTAATCTTCTTAGTAATTATCCATATTATAAGTATAAATTTTAGAAGAGAAAATAACTCTGGATGGAGAAGAATTTCTGTGAATAAAACACGTGTTAGATTTAAGGTAGAGATCAAGTTTGTGTATTAGATCTAAACCTTCTATAACTCAAAAGACAACATAGACAAAGCAGAAAATTAATCCCAAACTATAAGGAACATTAGAAGTATAAAACTGATGGGTTATTATCCAGAATATACCAAGAATCTGTATAATAAGGTAGATATGGACAACCAATAAGAAGTGAATAAAAACAGACAGTAATGCATAAGCAAAGTGGCCAATAAGCAGGAAAACTCTTCAGTGGAAATTATACAGCATGTAAAGAATAACACAGGGCATAGCCACTTGCTGTATTCAACTATTTGCTTTCATACCAGTTTCTCTTGCTTCTTCTGTTCTCCTTCATATCACAGGTAAATTACAGCATCCAGGTAGGTTTAGCTAAAGGAAGGCACTGAGGGTGTCACAGAAAATGCAGCCCCATCCCTGGCCAGTATGTTTCAGTTGTCCAGGTGACAGTTCCTGTTGCCCAGGTGACAGTTCCTGTTGCCCAGGTGACAGTTCCTATTGCCTAGCCCAGGTGACAGTTCCTGTTGCCCAGCCCAGGTGATAGTTCCTGTTGCCCAGGTGACAGTTCCTGTTGCCCAGCCCAGGTGACAGTTCCTGTTGCCCGGGTGACAGTTCCTGTTGCCCAGGTGACAGTTCTTGTTGCAGTTCTGCTTGCTTTTGTCTCCTAGAGATGGCTGGTCAATATGATGCCTCGCTGGTCATTAGGATTCACACTGTAAGGACTAATCAAACACAGCCTAATGCTCTACCCCTGTCCCCACTCCCTTTGCAATTCCTTAAAAACCTCCCTTCTGGGGCCTTCAAGAACTGACTCTTTGAGGAACAATTGGTTCCCTGACAGTGCTTCTCTGATGTTAAATAAATCTGCCTCCAAACCCTGGGCATCATTTTGTTGATTCTCTTTGCTGTTGCATCTGGTGCATTGGCCAGAAAGACCGACCATGCTGACCTCTTTGGGCACCAATCATGGTCCTCATGGACAGAGCAAGGACTAGCACTGAGAATGACTTAAGGAACTGCAGTGATCCTTCCCTCAGCTCTTCTTCCTCACTTCTCTCCCCTTCCCACTGGTCACCAATTGCCACATCATTGAATCTTTGCCGGCCTTGCTCACCCAGAGCTCTACTGCCACAGCTGTGAAGCTGGCTGCTTTACCTCCACTGCTGTCCTTCTCCATACTTTTTCACTCCATTCTGCATGGGACATAGAAAAACAAAACCTTCTAGAAGGCTCTTAGAAGATCAAGGCATTGGATTTTAAGTGGTTCCCTAAGTCCATTTAGAAATGACTCCAAGTACCTTTTACTGTAACCCTACCGGATCTTCCTCCTCAGTCTTGTGCAGTGTGTTCTCTCTTCTGCCTCTCCTCTTCCCTCTAACCCTTCTTTGCTTTGATCTACCTCACTGTCTCTCTGCTTGAATGTCTGATCTCCCACCTGAGCCACTCAGCTATTAGTCCTCTTTTCCCCCTGACTCCCCATCCCTCATGTATTTCACTAATTTATGCACATTACTTAAACTTTAGTGTGGGGTCTACATCTCTAGGGATCATTCTCTGATCCCTGAATTTGAGTTCCTGGTTCACAGCAGCACCCCGACCCACTGTCTTCATTGTTCTGAATGCTACAGCTTTTGAGCTTCCTAACATACTCTTGATTCCCAGCAGATGGTGCCTCACTGTCAGGGCCACCAAGCCTGCACATCAGTGCTCAGGACACAGAAACCCTTGAAACACTCATAGCTGAGTGCTATCGTTTTGCTTTGTTGTATCCTGAAAACCAAAATCAAACAACTGGACTAAAGGACCTTGTTCTAAGAGTAATGCCTTTGTGATATTAAACATTTATACCACATGGAGGAGATAAGGTTGTTGGAAAGAATGAAAGCCTTCACAAATGCACAGAATAAGCCATGTATATTTTAAAACATGGGCTTTGGCTCTGCCTATTCTGAGCATGCATAAGTCACAAATTTTTCATCAAGAAACGGATATTTTAAATAAGAAAGCTGCTGTAGACACTGGAGGCTGAGAGGCTGTAGCAGCCAGGTGGTGAATGAGAGTGTGTTTGGCTCTGGGGACCCACAGGATTCCATAGAACACAAGTGTGAATAGCAACAGTTTTATTTTAAGAAATATTTTAACAGCTCAGCATATTAATATGGCTTTGCTTTTTAACCTCATATTTATACTTTTCTTCTGCATGGTTAAGACCAAGAGAAAGAAAGATCTATATAACAAGAAATGTAACTTTTGTATCTGACAAGGTCAGTCAAACCCCCTCAGGATTTACCCTGAAATCCTGTAATGTACTTTGTAGATCCTTTGTCAGTGTCAGCCATGTGGATGAGTCATAGCCATTGCTTGACCAATTTTCTCTCTGTGAAAGCCTGAGAGAATGTTTTCTCTCCATGTGACTCCCCTTAGGCACACTCTGCATCATCAGTCACTTTCCTCTGTGACTCCATAATCTTGATTAAACCAATAAATTCTGACATTGCCAGTCTTATAGATAACCCATTACTGTTATGTACTATTGGACTATATTGGATTATTTTGCTGACTTCATGTACCTACAATACTTAAGTGGAAATGGAATACCCATCTCTGACAAAACTAAACAAAAAAGGGGATACAAATGAAGGACCGTTTTGTATGTGTATATACAAAATAGGATAGTGATACAGCTACTTTCTCTTAATTCAATGAGAAGAAAGATTTGTACTAATAGTGTTTGGGCAGGATATCACATTTGCATCTTGTACTCTGAATACTCACTACAATATGCAATGTTTTAATTATTGAAACTGTCCAACTAATCAGTTTTGAAACTGTATCACTGTTATTTGTTTCTCAATAAAATTAATAAAAAAGAAATATTTTTCACTCTTTATTTTTTATTTATTTATTTTATTTTATTATTTTATTTTATTTGTCTTTTTGAGACAGGGTCTCACTGTGCATTTCAGGCTGGCCTTAAGCTCACTTTGTAGCTCAGGCTGGGCTCGAACTCACAACAATCCTACTGCCTCAGCCTCCCTAGTGCTGGGATTACAGGCATGCGCCACCACGCCCGGCTTTTTTTTCACTCTTTAGAGATTCTCTAGTCTTTCCCTCCTGGCTCTGCACTGAAAACATGACCTGGGCCTAGAGATGGAGTGGGGAGAGATGTTCAGAAATATAAGCCTGGGGCATGGTGAGGAGAACAGGGATTCAGGGTCCAGCAGGACTATGGCGCACAAGTGAGTCTATGAGTGGTTTTGGTCCATTTGCTGGGCATAAACAGCAGTGTGGGTAATGGCTATCAATTCAATGACTCTTACAGCACAGTTCCTGGTGCCCCTGATATTCTTCTTAGTTGTAGGTTTGTGTCAGATGGAGTGTCCCCACTCACAGCCAGTCTGGGAGGTCATTGGGGTGGCTACCAGCATAAACCCACCCAAATCCATCAAAGAGAACCTTGGACAATGAGTCCCATTTCACTGGCCTTTGCATGGTTTTGGGCAGAGAAATATGCTTGGGAAGGGCCACTAGACTGAACAAGCTTTGATGGTGAGCACAGAGAAATGCAACTGGAGAGACAGATTGATAGATGGATGGGTGAATGGAAGGGTAGTGGGTCTTAGTGTAAACACAGAGGTATAGGAAGATAAAAAACACTG
The DNA here is from genome assembly GCA_004027165.1 of Ctenomys sociabilis. Classification (NCBI taxonomy): domain Eukaryota; kingdom Metazoa; phylum Chordata; class Mammalia; order Rodentia; family Ctenomyidae; genus Ctenomys; species Ctenomys sociabilis. The sequence goes on along the minus strand of PVKA01000523.1, from coordinate 174,175 downwards.
TAAGGACCTCAACAAGGGAAGTGTATTTTTAAAATGCTTGGCTACTTTTTGTTGAAAGGCAATACACTGGTGGGTGCATCCCACAGTCAATTAGCCTGAAGGTCTAAATAAATATGAAGTCCCACCAAAGAGTCAAATTAATCCACCAGTTATTGTGAAACAGAAAAATGTTCAAACAGGAATGGAAAAAAGATAGGAGAAAGGAAGGAAGGGAAGCTTTTTAGAAAAAGAGAAGAGAAGGAAAAATGAAAATGAAGCTTTGATAAATGAGGGAAAAAAGATTGGAAGGAGGGGAGGAGAATAGGAAAAAATAAGAATCAAGATATGTCACATGCAGGAATTAATCCCTGATGCCCAGTGTGATCATTACATATACATAAAATATATCAATGAAAATCTGCTTTTGGACGAAAACATTAACCTTCCTACAAAATTGATTTGTATCACCAACCCATGATTAATATGTCATTTAGAATGTATATCACAAAGGGGGAAGTTGATGATTTTAAAACTCCATTGTCTAGGCATAAAAGAATTGCTCAACAGGAGAGCTCATTTCTCCTGTGACAGCACAATTTCTCTCCACATACAAAGATGTAAGTAGATAATGAGCAGATTAGAACTGGCCTCACCCGTGAGCTGGCGGAGCCACTGAGGCAATTAGCCTCCTCACTTTCCTCTTGCGGGCAGCGATGCAGGTCATGCACAGAAGGCACCTGACCCCACAGGGTGCTTGGTCCAGAGCCAGGCATCTGGGTTTGGCTGAGTCCGGAGTGCATGGAGGGTGGATTCCAAGGTTCTTTCCTCTGACCCAGCAGTCCTTCCTTCCTTCTCTGGTAGATGTACTTCCTGGTGTGTCAGTCGCACACCCCTTCCACTTGTTCAAGACACAGCTTCTGTTTCCCTTAGGGAGTTGTTTCTTCCCCACTCCAACTGGGTAGTCCAGTTGTGGGTTGATGATAGAATATGGCCCTAGTGGTGGGCTTCAGGTCCAGGTGACCCTAGGCCATACCTCTGACCAAGTCAAGGTCTTCCTTCTGCCTGTGTGTGTGTGTAAAGAGGTGACCACTTTCTTCTCTAATGGTAAAGCTATGACAGTTGGCCATTTGGCAGAAACAAACCAGCATACAGAAGAAAACAAGAAGTGACCAAAACAGGAGACCAGAGTCCTTGTAACTCCCCAGTTCCCTGGCCCATTCTTACCACAGTCCATGCGCTTCCCACTGCATCAAGAGGAGCAGAGAAAAGAGTCACTGAGTTGAGAACCTATGAGATGCGAGCCCATTCTTGACCCCAAGGCAGCGTCTTTTTGACTGAACTAGGCCGAGGAGGAGCCACCCTGGAATTCCACACACTTCCAGCAGGGCATCCTGGTCCAGTGCCCGGTAGGCTGGTTCATCTCTGTTCAGCAGAACGTTCAGCGTGTCTCGAAATGTGAGCTTGCCTGGGGTCCTTTTGATAAATACCCATTTTCTGATGCTAGTTTGATCTCACCTTTTTGAAATGGGCAATGAAATGTGTCCTGAATGGCTTTCCATCTTCCACATGTGCAAACTGATCACCTCAATACATAGGGACACACCTTTGCCTGGAAGGACCTCTATGCCTTAAGGAAGATAGAAAGCTGCAGCAGTGACACCATTTGTTTAGAGAGGTGATCAAATGTGAAAACATTCCTCAAAATGTGAAAACCCAGTTCAAGCTGTGATATGTTGAGCTTTCTTAAAATCATTATTAGAATAAGTGCTATATTTTTGTCTTCTAAAATGTGAACTGTTGTTTTAACTGAAATTATATATATATATATATATATATATATATATATATATATATATAGTTAGTTAGTTAGTTAGTTAGTTAGTTAGTTAGTTAGTTAGTTAGTTTGTTTAGTTGAATGAGAAATCACCAGGGTAATAGTGAGTAAAGGTAGGGAATTCTTCATGCAGAACTTGTGAGAGACAGAAAATCTAATATACTTCAGAGTACACAGAGAGACGCAGATTACACAGGGCTTCCTCAGGTTTCTGAAGCAGAGAACATGCTTTTCTTAGAACAACTGATTAAATATCAGAGAAGTACTGCCCTTGAGGTGCAGTTTAGCAACTTTCACATGCAATCATTATGACCATCTGACCTGGTTGAGGCGAAGATCCTGGCAGAAGTAGCTGCAAGTAACGCTCTTGGACGTGGAAGCCCCATGGGGAAGTGTAGAAGTTGGGCTTCTCACGGGCTCCTTGACGAGGTGCTGCCCTTGCCAATGGGCTTGTGGGTAATCTCCAGAGCCAGTCTGCTACCTGGCTTGCTTTGGCTCTGTCTCTTCTATGCACCCCTCTTGTCACAGGTGTCCTGCATTGCCTTGGAACTCAGCAGAGTCCCCCAAGTGAGAAGTCCTTCGTCAGATGGCCCCCTCACTTCCCAGTCCCCAGAACTGAAAGCTCCATTTAAACCTTTACTGGCATAAAGGACCCAGTGTGCTGTAGTGGGTTAAACAACGAAAGATAGACTCAGGTAGGTAGGCCTGTGAGATGCTCCAGAGTGAGTCCCGAGGTGCATTTATATCCCTTCCCTACAGAAGCCAATGCTCCTCCTTGTTGGAATCCAGGATGGGGAGAAACTCACAAAGAGTCCCATAGGAGGTTGCCTGAAGCTGTCTGATTTTCTCTAAGCCCAGGGTGGCAGTAAGAAAGAAGCAATAGCTGTCACGTAGACATATCAGATCCTCATCCTGAAAACGCACATGGCAAAACTTCTCAGTCCTCTTCATTCCCCTTGAACTTACAAAAAATCTGTAGAAGCTCCTCCACTGGTTTTTCTTTTCATCATAAATATGTGTATGGCAAAATTCCACTTGTGCTACAGCATAGCACTGGGAAGAAGGCAGAGCACAGGCTGAAGTTGAGTTCACAGGAGGCAGAGGTGCTGCCTGAGGCCCGGTGGCCTGATGGGCTGTGAGAACTGGAATTCGGGAAGGAAGAGGAAGCACGTGTCATTGCCTTGATCTGAGCTCCATGGGTCACAGGTCCCTACTTTTAAGGAAATGGGAGACCAGGTTTTCCCGCCACGTTCTGCTTCAGGCTCTTTACTTCAGCGTATCTTTATGCTTCTGCAATTTATTGATTTGACCAACGTTAATCAGTCTTCGACAAACAGGGCTGCGTTAATGCATTAAAAGCTCATTATGAGGATAATGGACATGAAGTAAAAAGGAATCAAATGATGTGAGTGTAAAAGGCTTTTCCCTAGACAGTTGAAAATAAATTGAAAACAAATTCAATTAAAATAACATCCAACCTTTTCATTCCTTCTGCGGCGTGAAGGGGGTGCCAGAGCCCACACTCTGCTCTGAGGGCCTCCAATGTTCCAGCCCCACAGGGCAGCCAGTGGCAAAGCCGAGCTTGTGCCCTTCTCGCAGTCCTGCTTTTCTGTTTCTTATTTAGAACACATGGAGACTGCTTAAGTTAAGTGAAGAAATCCCCTGTCTTCTAGTGCATGCCCCACATAGCAGTCTTGTGCCCCCAACTGAAGTCTTGGTCCAGCCCTGCCCACAACGTCCTTTGCCCACCTCTGTGGCTAACCTTCCTAGCATTCAATTATGGAGGTGGCCTCTACCCACAGGGACTTTCCAGCAAGTCTCTAGAGACATAGTTTTTTCTTTCTTTTCTTTTTTGTTTAGTACAGGGCCTACATGGTCTCACTACGTAGACCATACTCATAGTGACCCTCTTGGATTACAGGCACACGCCACCATGCCCAATCTCAATCTCACTTTCAGCAAGCCCCAAGGGTGGGGCCGGCATGGCCTGTCGGCAGTCAAACCGTGGCTGCTATGTCTTCCTAAATAGGTGCATTAGTCAGCAGAGCTATCTGGCCAGTCCACTCTTTTTTTTTCTTTTTTAATGTGAAAGTAATACCTCCTATTTGAACAAGAGGTAGTGGTATCTCTTAAGAGGAAATATTCTTCCTGTTCTTCCCACTAAGACAAAGCGATGTTGGTGGCTGGGCTAGCATCCATCTCTGTCCCTACCTCTGCTTCACATTCCCTCATAGAAGTGCTCTCTGGATTCTCCTTTCCAAGTGTTTTCAGTGCAGGGCTTTCATTTTCTTCTTGTTTATCTATCATCTTAACCAATCCTGTAGTTCATCCAGAGGGACTCTGTGGCAGTGGTTACAGGTTCAAATAAGCTGGCATTTCCAGTATTTCGTAAGGCCTTAGTGAGGACTGGTGAGCTTTAGGCAGGGTCATGGGGCCTGGGAAGAAGAATGAGTTTCTTTCATGCAAAATTCATCTAGAAAGGAGGAGAGACACCCAGCATGAGGAAGGTTTCATCCAGAGAAACAGCAGGGAGAGTGGTCTTAGGTTTACAGTGGCTTGCGGGTGTTCTAGCTGGGGATATGAAGCAGGGATACTCTCTTTGATTTTGTGTTTTCAGCACAGAGATCCTCCTCCCTACAGACAGATGTGTCTTCCCTAAGAGAGTGCTTTCTACTTTGCCTCTGGTCCAAATAGAAGCCTCTCCTGGATCAATCTTGGAGTTCATGGCCCTGTAAGTCTGGTGAGTTATTGGCAGAACATAATGTGAGACATCTTCAACTCTGAGTGGGAATCTTATTTCTGGGAAGCCTTGGAAACCTTGGAGAAGGAGGTGGAGACAATGGCCAGGAGGGGGTACAGGGCTGGGCTCATAGCAGCCACCATCTTGACAGTCAGCATGGTATGAAGGCTGTCTGCCACTACCTGTCCTCCAGATTGACACTGTTTTAATACCTATTTTTGGAAGTAGGATAGACCTCAAATATACAAGCTGCTGGTTGACCAAGCTTCTTAGAATTCAGTAATTCATTTCAAAATCTCTCCTGCTGAATCTCAAGAAATTAAGGTTAAGGGAAGCATAAGGGGGATAGAATATCTTGGTCCACTCACTGGGCTATTTCTCATCAGCGTGTTTCTCAGACTTACTGAAAGGCTTCCTTCTGCAACTGACCAGGAGCTTTTATTTCCTAATGTATTCACATTTCCTTTTTAGGGGCCCGGGAGATGGTTCAGTGGAATAAGTCCTTCCCTGGCAAGTGCAAGGGCCTGAGTTCAATCCCCAGTTCTGCCAAAAATACAAAACAAAACAAATAAATTTCCTTTTTTTAGTGAAAGTCCTTGAGTCTGCCTCTTGTCCTCCAAATGCACAGTGGTTTTGTGATTCCTCAGAATAACTCACCTGGTTGGCACCCTGACTCAGTTACTCTTCTCTTGTTGCTGGGACAAATACCTGACACCCAAAATGAAGGAAGGAAAGGTTTATTTAGCTCACAGTTACTGGAGGTTTCAGTCCATACTCAGCTGGCTCCAAGGCAGAGCAGCACAAGGCAAAGAGCAAGAGCACAGGGAGAGGTAGCAGCAGCTCCAGCAGCCAACTTCTCCTCCCACCTTACACTGTAATGAAAATTACCAGCCCCAGGGCGGGTGCAGTGTCCATACCCACAGTAATCAACCACAAACTCCAGAAGCCGCCCCAAGACTGCATGAGGCTTTGGGGGGACAACTATACACAAACCCTAACACACACTCTCTTCCTGTGCATTGCAGCTTCTCATGTCCTTCCTTTCAGCACGAGCTATTTTTGAGGCTCTTGGCTCCTTAAGAAGCAAAACCAAACCAAGTGCTCAAACTTGCAAAATGTTTAAAATATTATGTTACTTGTGCATAAGAATATAAAATACAGGCTGAGGAGATAGCTCAGTAGAATAAGCACTTGCCTGGCAAGCACAAGACCCTGAGTTCAATCCCCAGCAACACAAAAGAAGAAAGAAAAATATAAAATACAATGAAAATTGTATAAGCTCATAGACACTTTATTTTGTGAAATTAGAATAGAGGGCTGACGAGATAGCTCCGCTGACTAAGCACCTGTTTAGGCAAGTGCAGGGGCCAGGGTTTGATCTCTGGCACCATACGCCATGCAATCTCTGTCCCAGGTGGGCTGAGTGGTGGGAGTGGTGGTGCGCACCGGTAATCCCAGCACTGGGGAGGCTGGAAACAGGAGGAGCACTATGAGTCCAAGCTGCATAGTGAGATCTTGTACCAAATACATTAAATAAATTAATAAATAGAACAGAACAGAACAGAATAGAATAGTATAGAAGTCCTGTGGTTTGGGGTGAGGCCCCAGCACTAGGCGAGGGGCCATTTCTGAATCTGTCAGTTCCCCTCTGCGCCTCTGCATGGCTTGGAGGCATCAGAAATGTGAAGCCCTGACCTGAGGACTCGCTGAAGGGCTGCTGTCCCTTCGCCCTTAGCTGACAGGTCCTTGTCTCCCATCTCTCCAGCCCGCATCCTGTGTGCTCTTTCAGAGCAGCGTCCTATTTCATTTATCCTTTTTGCATTCCGTCTCCTCACCCCGCTGCAGTGCAATGTGCGAACAGTGCTGGTGGGTGGATCACCCTGGTGTCCGCCCTGCTGGCTTCCAGAGAGCGCTGCAAGGCACGAAAGCTGCTCTCAGGAGCTGTCTGGGACATGGCGGGGGCCTGGGAGTCATCCACGTGATGGGGACAGGGATGGGGGTCTCCTGGGCCTGTCAGCCATGTGCCGGCCTGGCAGCCGCCCTACCCTCATGCTACTTCTCAGCAACACCACTGCTTGGCCCCGCGGGCCTGGGTGAGCTGGTCTTACTGAGTTCGAGGGTTTGAATCATTCTCCCGTCCCTTTGTCTTTGATTCAGCCTCATCCTGTATCTCTTCCGTGTGCTCACGGGATAGGGGCAGCTCAGTCCGATCCTTCCTGGGCTCCTCTGTCTTTCTGCTTCTTGGGGCTCCTCTAGTCCCTGCAGCCCCTGCTGACCTTTTCACTCCCTCTAAATGGGTCACCTTATGGTGTGTGTGTGTGTGTGTGTGTGTGTGTGTGTGTGTGTGGCACGTTTTGGAGGTTCCCGCACTGGTAAGCGTAGGGCAGTGAGCTCGCCATCCTCTGGCGTCACCTGGTCTTTCAGAGTGAGTTGGGTGCGTGAGTCAATCACAGATTAGAAGGATCCACTCTGGAGTCGGGCAGCCAGGTTCAGTTCTTTAGCTCCAGCCTTAATGACCTTCATTCAAACCCTGTGAAAGCTGCTTCTGTTTTCTGTGCTCCTATTTCCTCTTCCGTAAAATAAGGGTGACAAGAGCGTTTTCCTGGACGGACTGTTGCGAGGTTAGATTATTAGTACGTGTGAGTGCATGCACCTCACCCAGCCTCCTGGCCCGTCCGCTTCCGAGGCCTGCACGAGCCAGTGCCTTCAGCTTGGGAGCCAGGTGGTACTGACGCTTCTTGCCAAGTATGGGGAGCCTTGCCCCGCGTGAGAAACCTGCCGTGTGGGGATCGTGGAGCCAGGGCGAGGGTGGGATCTGGCTGTGCCCCAGCCCAGGTGAACGCTCCCTGGCCTCACACCAGGCTGGCACGGCTGAAGCTCTGATCAGAAGCAAAGCGGCAGAGCAAGCCTGGAAGGGGCAGCGCTTTGATGAGCCCCGGCGGGCAAGGGCCCAAGGCCGAGGCTCTGCGTGAGTTGACCTCAGGTCTGCTGCTGGAGTGGCAAAAGCGAGCGTCGTCCTGGGCCAGGTGCGGCCAGGGGAGCAATTTTGCCCTCCCAGAGCCACAGACCTGCTGGCAGCCTCCGCAAGCAGTTCTCCACAGTGGCCAGCAGATGGCGCGGCCTCCCCTGTGTTCCGGCCAGAGTCGCTCCACCCGCAGGGCGTCCGCTGCCCAGGTCCCGCGGAAGAAGCCCCCTAAGGTTGTGAATACGAAATAGAGCAGTGAAGACCACTTTGGGGACAGAACGTTGGGTGTGTTTTAAGTATTTAAAAAAATATCCATCGGAATTTACGAAACCCTTTTATTTTTATTATCTCAGTCCTAAGAAACAAAAAGATCAAAACCAATTTTGCCTTCCTTTTGGAAAACAGGTAGGCTTCAGGCGAGCTACCTCCTGCCTCTGACGGTTGGGGCTTGGGTGGAATTATTGAATCCTGGGTTGCTGCGCAGCATTGCTATGGCTCTGATAGTACTCTGGAGAGGGACCGGAAATGGCAGCCCTTGTTTATTTACTAAATGACTGTATGCATTGAGCATTCTACATGCCGCCTATTGTTTAAACCAAAGAAGGAAACCACGCTGCTGAAACATGCAGGGCCTGCGTTTTGCAAATTCCAGGTCTGTATCCATCGGCCGGGCCCCTCCTGTCCCGCGAGTGACCAGAGCTAAGAAGACTTCAGCAACAGCAAAACTCATCTCAAATAAAAACCTGGAAACTACCCCTTTTGCTTAGATGCCGGCTCTCCTACTATTTTTGCACCTCCGGAGGAGTTGGTAGGAATAAATATAATGCAGAATAGACTGAATACTAAATACCAATAAGAACAATGAGGACAGTAACAGCATGGTTTTCTCAGTCCTGATTGCTGTCAGTTGCTATTCTGAGAGGAGCCTTTAAATCTGAGAAAGGTGTTATCCTATAGGAACCCTCCTCAATCATTTCACTCAGCGAATCAGGACCCAGAGAGGTTCAGGAGCACTGCAAGAGTCACACAGCTTGCAGCCAGCTGCAGTTTATTCCGGAGCTAGCAGTGCCACTCAGCAGCCAGTGACTGGCTCTGTCTTAGCTGCCTGGGTGAGTTGGCCTCTGTGTATCCCTTGGTTTCATGGAAGCTTCTTCATGAGCCCCTGATTGTAGAGCATTAGCTCCAAGCTCTGTTCTCGGCCTCTGGATTTTAGAGTAGGCTTTCACTCCGAGCATGTGTGCATATGTTTAACAAACGAAAACTATGCTGCTGGTGCTTGGTCCAGACTGGAGTTAGAGGTATGTTCACTACAACAATGGAACCCCATATTTCTAAATTACTAGAAGTGTTTGCAAGATGCTTGTCCTCTTGTCAGAGTTGTTTTGCATCTTTTGTGAGCATCACTGTGCTCTGTCCTGCAAGCAAAGCCACTCTGCTCTTCCCAGGAGCTGGCTGGCAGTGCTGAGCTCCGCACTGCCTCAAGGGCCTCTTCAGCCATGGGGAGCATTTTCACCAGAAAGGCCATCTTCAAGCACGGTGAAAATTCCTATCTGCTGAACACAGCTCTCTTCACAAGTCAACCAACCATGGCTGTGGCCTGGTCACATTCCTGTTGCTTTTGCAGAGGGCGCGGTGGCCAGGGCCACTGTTACCCTTCCCAGTGTGCACAAGCTCAGCTTTTGTCAGCGGGCCTACAACCCAGTTCCTGAACTTCTCCTCTCCAGGGGCTTGGTGCTTCACTTCCCTCCTGTCGTACGTGGTGCCACAGATGCACTGAGCCACAGTTGCCCTTTGGGTGGGTAGTGTCCTTGGGGCCTGGTGTGAGGTTCTAGAGGCGCAGCAGCCACAGGCTGGGGACGCTGAAATAGGACAGGCAGGAGGCCTGCTTTCTGTTCATTGGCATTGTCACAGTAAGACCCCCAAAGCATGGCCCACTGAATGATATCGGGAGGTACATGCATGGTGCACATGTGTGCACATGTATACACACACACACACACACACACACACACAAACACACAGAGCTACATCATGAGCCAGCATGGCTCCCTGGTCAGCCAATTCCTGAAAGCATTAGCCCAACTGCTTTTTCTCAGTGTCATACTATAAAAAGGTTGTCTTGGAGTGCTTTCTACCTCTGTTAGGTGTAACAGTATCCCTGACAGATGATTTTGTGGGCCTGCTGGTCTCAGGAACAGCTTACAAAGCCCTGGCCTTGAGATGGGATCATACACAAGTTACTGTCAAGAGTGCAGAAGTTCCCACCTTCCAGTAACAGAGAATCCAGCCTGGAGAGAGGCAGATGGGACTGGAGGCACTGAGTGGCACTGCAGTGGGTGGAGGGTGCGGGGCTTGGAGCAGTTTGTGCCCCCAGCCCCTCCCTTGGGCACCTCATTTGGCAATGTGCAGTCCTGGCCTCCATACTCCATGAATTTCCCAGAGGTCTGTGTGTTGGTCCTGCGTCATTGTCACTCGCCCTTATGGCAGCATTTGGGGCTTGCCATTCCCCACTTTGAGCATTTTCTCTTTTACCTGAACAGCAGCTGGTGTCCTGCCACCATCTCCATTTGGATCTGGATAAAGCTATTGCAGTGACACTGATCTCTACCTGCTGTGGTCCATGCAGATTCCCACAAGGAGAGGCCTGGAATCTGCTGAGATGGCGCTGCAGGGCTGCGTGGTGATGGCCTTGCCAGGGGCCGGGGGAGAACTCTCATTGGCGCTTTCCCAGGCTCTATGTCCCACATCTGATCCCTTTGTGTCTCCTGCTTGCATCTCTCTGTCCTTGAGTCACCTCTGGCCTACCGACCAGAAGCTTCTTCCCTTGCTATGGATATTGCATGAGGAAAGTAGCCTTACTGACCCTGAGCCATGAAAATTCGAAGTTGGAAGTCTGGGCTGACGTCATTTTTGCGAAGTACCAATGCTGAGGGTTCAGGAGAGTGGGTCTTCGCCATCTCGCTCCAGACTCTCGGGATAGCAGGTGCCATTATCTTCTGATGTGAGCCTTTGTGCACCTGAGACAGAGTCCCTGGGACTCTTCCCTGCCATCCCTGTCATCCTAGCCTGACACGAATGCAGAGGACACCCTGCTCAGACATGAAGCCGCTCAGAGTCCTAGGCAGGTGACCTCCAGCGTGAGCGTGTAGGCAGCAGAGGCTGCTGCGGAGGGTGTTAGGTGCTCTGGGCCCCATGAACTGGGTGCTGGGCCCCAGGACAGAGACTGTTGCTCATGCTCAGGGCTGTAGTTCTGGCACCTCAAGTCACAATACTGGGAAATGAAGAGAGGTCACAGGTTCCCAATCAACGTGAAGACAAAATGCTGCACTCGGTCCTTGATTGCATTCTTCACAAGAGGGAAAAAATAGCCAGAGGTTCCAAGGTAGTTACCGGAACAGTTATCAGAATTAGAGAGTGCACCGCGATTGGACAAAAATAACACATCAAGGTTGAATGTCCTGAACGGGACAGATGTACTGTGGGTGTGGAAGGGACCATCTTTCATTTCTTTTTTTTTTTAAATTATTTTTGGCAGGACCAGAGATTGAACTCAGGCCCTTGCACTTGTACTGAGCCACCTCCACAACCCCAAAGGGACCATCTTTCTACTGCGAAAGTATATGCTGAATGGTTCAGGGTTTAAGGGGCAGGACAGACGTGACTCAATCTCCCCTGGCTCCTAAATGCTATTGCTCATTACGAGAACAATATTTTCAAACTTAGTGAATCTGCATAAAGCATAAGTTACCTAACTTTATTTGTTACTTTTTTGTGTAAATTAAACATTATTTCAGAATACTGTCCAAGGGGGTCGTTATTTATAGATAAGATTTGCCTCTGAGATGTAAAACAAGCATAACCCTCTGCCTAGTTAATTTTCTCTTTGCTGACACAGAATACCTGACACACAAAATTAAAGGAGGAGAGGTTTAGATCAGCTCAGTCTGTAGAGGCTTCATCCCATAGCTGGCCGGATGCGAGACAGGTGGCGAGGCAGGAGGGCTTCGCAGGGGAGAAAGAGCTCACCTTGAAGCAGGAGGCAGAAGGCAGCAGCAAACAGGCCCGCCCTTCCTTTCTCCCTCTAGGTTTCATCCCCACAGCAAACGGATTGACTTATACCACGCCCACAGAGGGTGGGGCTTCCAGCCTCCACCCCCTTAGTCCCTATGGACACATCCTCATCCAGCCACCTTTGAAACTGCTCACGGAGGACCACATATGCTTTGGGAGACATCTAGATGCCGTATGACACTCTGAAGTCAAACTATGTTGCGCACTTGCCTCTGGTTGAGGCTTGGGGCTCCCGAAGGCTGATCTGAGGGTGGACGGAAAGCCAGGCTCCCGAGCAGGTGCTTGTTAGAGCTCTGAGTCTTGGAGCAGCTCTTCAGAAGAGCTGGTACTCAGCCCCTGGAAAGTAACGAACCCTCCTGGGTGGGCTTTGAGAATGTGAGGTGCTGGGGCCCTGTCTCTTTCACAGGATGCCATGGTGAGGCTGGCACCATGCCTGTCTTGAGCAGTCTTTCATCACTTGGACTCCCAGGTCCCTCCCTGCTCAGGCAGGACTTTCTGTATTTGTCCTAGGGCTTGTGTTTCTACCCTGAGACACAGTTTTGGCAGGATTTGCACGTTAAAAAGTACATACCCAAATAAAGACAAGCAAAAGGCAAAAGGACTCATCACTCTTTTGACCGCACTAAGTGCAATCCATAGTGTCAGCTGAGAGTCACAGCTTTCTTCTTTCTCCACTAACAGTTTTTCCCCAAGCCAGATGCGTCTTAGACTCCAGGGCAAAAGCCTGTTGTGCATATTAGAAGTGTACAAATGGCAGGAGGAGCCGCAGTCACCCCGGGAAGTGAGTGCCTCTCTGTGCCTCACTTTGTCTTGGTCCTACCTGCTGAGTTCTAAGGCCATCCCCATCTTTCAGATCAGGAGCCAGGAACTTACACCTCCTTGCTCAAAGTCTCATGATTCAAGCAGCGGAATCCGAACAGCTCCCCGGAGAGGTCTCACCCCAAAGCCTGTGACTTTACCCCACTTTACGATTTTGCTCCATTTGCCTGAAGCACAGTGCCTATGTGAGAAGGGCAGTTGCAGTCTTCTTGCATCCAGGCTCCGAGGAAGCCATTGTACCCGACATCACCTGTTCCCGTTCACGTCTGCCAGGAGATGTCCAGGAGCATTCTTGAGTTGTGGCGAGCTTCACCAACACTTGTGTGAACTTTCTTAAGGGTGAAGCTTTAAGGCTAGTCAACTCTTAGCAATCTAACAGAAGTAATGAAATACCGAGCCCATGACTAGGGGGTGGAACTCAGAACCTGGGGCATGCTAGGCAAGCGCAGAACCACTGGGCTGTCCAGGCTCTCTTCACATTTTGTAATTGACTATGGAATCCATTGAAAAGTTAGCAAATGGGGCTCTTTTTCTTTATTTTGTTGGCTTTGGCTGGTAATGGTTGAGTTTCTCTTTCTTGGATTCTACTGAGGCCAAAACAAAAACACAAGTGGCTGAGACACATTGGTTCACCAAGCAAAGCTGACCTAGGAATTAACTTCTGTAATAGGAAATACCAGGGCCAGGGAGACAGCTCAGTAGAATAAGTGCTTGCCTTGCTTGTAATAGCAAACACCAACTGTGGTTTACTTTAAAATGGGAGATAGGGACTGTATACACACCCTGCCAAGTGAATTTCAGGTAAGGAACTTGTTGCTTCCTCACATAGCTGAGCTCCCAGGTCATGCCTGAGTGCATAGGCAGAATTCGTGTTCCGACAGCTGATCACGTACCCTGGGCTTCGCATCCATAATCCACCCTTCTCTTAATTTCCTCTCAATTATGCTCAGGCATTAACTAATACTGACTAGCTGCAGTCCCCAATAATTATTGCTATCTGTTCTCTTTGTAAACATGATTCCAGCATGGAGCCCAGAGAGCGATGGTGTATTTACAGAAGGCAGCTAATTAAACTGAGTTCCAATTGCTTTCCCTTTGCCAGAAGCTGACATTTCCAGCACAAAAAAAAATTGGGTGGATGCATCATGCTTACCAGGAGCAACCTGAGGTGAAATAATTCAGGGTTCCCAAGACAAAAATGTAGTGTGAGTTAGGTTTGCACAAGCAATAAAAACCTCATTAAGGAAGATAAGAAGATCTTTCCACTGTAGCCCAACTGTGTGCAAAGGGGTATCACATCGGTGGGCTTATTTAATGGATAGTATGTATAGCTCCTCATTTTATAATGCATGGAAATGATTGCAAAGGACTCCTAGGCCATCCACAGAAAGTTTCCTCATCTTGGTTTTGAGTCTTTTCTAGTTCGTGTAGCTGCACCACCACCCTGAGCCTTACCATCTATGAAGGATCTCAGCACTACTGAGCCCCAAACCAAACTGCCTAGATTTTAATGTTCTCCCTTATACCTTTTTTCCCCTTCTGCCTCCCATTTACTTCAGGAGTTTGGTCTTCAGAAGTGCATGACCTTTCCTAGAGAAGCAAAAATGAGTGTGTGGAGTTAGCTCTGAAGCTGGGCTGGGCCCATTAACAACAGGAAAATGAATTAAAGTTCTGGCAGATTTGGGTTTTGAAGGCCGTCTGAGGAATGCCTACTCCTCTAGATTATGGGCTTCTGACATGCCAACCACTGCTTCGGGAAGTAACCAAAAGGGCCCCATGCTGCCCTTTTGGTTAGAGATGCCAGCTCCCACATCTGTAGGGAAGAGTGTATTACTCTTGTCCTAGCTTTGTTGGAGGAGCCAGAGACATCTACCTTCTTAGGTCTGGTACCACTTTCTGAAGCCTGCCCACTGTATCCCTCCTTTGGTGCTGGGTGCTGTGCTGAGCTTTCTTTCTGCCTGCATGTAGCTCCTGTAGTTGCTTCTAGACATTGGAAGTTTTTATTTGGCAGGCTTTGGCCCTTTTTCCATGTTTAATTAATTCCTCTAATTTTGTGGTAAATGAGAATAATGGGACTTAATTTTGCTATTTATGTAAAATTGATTGGTAATTACGGAGAGCATAGGAGATTTGGCTTTACAGACAAAAATTAAGTGACTTCTCCATTATGGTGCCTTGGCGGGCCTCATGCCCTCACTGGGTGAGAACTACAAAGCAGGTATTGGGGGAGCTGAGTGTGGGGTTTGACTTTGGCAGAAGATAAAGTTTGAAAACAGGTATGGAGAGGGTAGCGTTTGTTGAAAGAGCTATGTGAGGGCCAATGTGAATCTTCTAGAAGATTCCACGTGCAGGATAAAATCCCGTGGGCAGGATTTTATACTCTTGTGTTTGGTGTGATTTGGTGACTTCATTCCCGTGTATTTCCATCTCCTTACCCTGACCAAGATGAACGTGGGTAGGGCAGAGGGCTTCTTCTTAGAGGGGCTGTATATTAAACAAAGAGTCTTAAGATGGAAGGGTTTTAGAATTATTCCTCCCCTCTTGAAATGTTGAATGACTAGAGATTTATCTAGATAGCAAATGATACAGTGTACTTAAATTTAAGAAATGAGAACAAATTCTTTACTGGTTAAGGCATACACTGTGGGGTTTGTATCTGTATGGATATCTCTCTGTCGAGTCTGTCAAGCATGTGCTTCTGCTTCTCCTTACTCACCCCATCTTTCTGTTTCTCTTTTGTTCGATCTCACTTCTGCCCCCAAAGGATCTTAGCGCTTGACAATAACAATAAAAATTATCATCGTTCTGAACTATCAAAAGTTAGTAATTATCATCATGGCATTTGTTTTCTAAAGAATAAGCCAAAAAATGTTGTTCTGTTTTGCATCATCAAAACCCAGTTCTGCATGGAGCCGTATGGGGTCTCCTGGCTTGGTGGGAAGCAGGATTGGTGGGGACACGCTCATGAAGCATGAGACAAACATGGACTCAAGTGGATTCATCGCCCTGATGGTGCCAAGCATGGATATACTCAGGAGAAACTAAGAGATCTGATGGTCAGCTAGCAAGGTGGTGGAAGCCACACAGAGCTATTGAGAAGTAACCATAGTGTCCTCAGTAGTCAACACTAGTTACATCTTATAAATAGTTGATTCTAAAAAGCCTTGCAAATAGCTTAACTCTTACAAAAACTTATTTATTGGAAATGAGCAAGATGCTTTTTTATCTTAGTGTTGCACTTTCTGTGCTTCACTGATTTTGCCTGACAATGAAAGACAACACTTTCTCATTTATTTCATCCTGTTACTTTTTTTTTCTCCAATAGACTACCTTACTTTTTGTGCATTTGCAAGTCAATGAAGAGCTACAGAAAAGGTCCCACTTGAGGAAGATCCTGCCCTTGCTGGAAGCAAGAAGCAGAATGCATAATGCATAGAACACAGACCCTGATAACAGGTGTTTCCCCAGGGGTGTGGCCTTGCATTACCATGGTCCACTGAGAGTCAGCCCACTAGTGATCACACTCAACCTTCTCACTGTGTTACGAAATTCTGTCCACGGGGGTTGAAGGTGGAAAGTACAGTTGAGACAATAAAGAGACCTAGGGGATTCCTTGCAAATATCACCATGTAATGAAAAACATTTCTTTAATTTTCTTATTGATTCCACACCTGTGGCCTACCAAAATAAGTTCTGATAGCATTAAAGCTCAGGAACTGACACCTTTTTCCTGAAAAGAAGATTTCAAACATGTAGGTGAGAAACTCAAATTCGTTCTTGGACTTGATATTTTCCTCTTCCAACCAACTTTACAAACAATCAAATCAAACTGTTATTTCTGTTCCTTACAGATGTTCATTCAGAAGATCTGGGGAAAGTTGTAGAAGCTCTGGCAACAATATATTTACATCTTCTTAATCTTATAAAGTCATACAGAGGTTACTTAGCAAAACTTGCAGTTTTGGAACAAAACAAGTGACAAGAGACATTCCAAATCTCAAGGCGCCAGCAGGTGTCCACACCTACGTGAGCACATGCAGTGGAAAGTGTGGGTGTGTGACAAGCTAGAGAACAGGACAGTCCCCAAAGGACCCACAGCTCTTATGCTTATTGCCGTGCAGGCAGTTTGAAAACAGCAGCTAACCTTGAGGCTTGTGGTTTTTCCCCAATGGAGATGTGGATCTCAAGATCCATTAGGACAGGACTCTGGCACCAGGAGAGTCACATTCCAGGGAACTGCATTCCAGTAGTGGAATAAAAGTTCCCCAGGTCAGGAACAATAGATATAACAGAAGGAGAAACTATAGATAAGAGAGAAAGGAGAAGAGCAGAGAAAGGGAGTCCCCAAAAGCTGGCTGCCATGTTTTTTGATACTGCATTATATCAACTGAAAAAGAAGCTCTCCAAAGTTAAGAAAATCAACAAAAGGACAAAATTATTTCTCCAGACCAAGAGTCCTTCTAAAAGTTCAAGAAAATTAATGTCATATGGCCATAAGAAAAGTCCATGAAGTGTCCAGGTGAAATTGTGCCCAAAGTTGCTATAACAACCGCTAAAGAGAGAATAAATGATAGATGATGTGGTTCATAGGATGAAAACGACTCATAAAAGATAGAAATTATGGCATTCTGTTTCAAAAGATGCAGATATTAAGGAAGAAAATGATATGAAGCCCTGCAAGACAGGACAAATCAAAATACAAATTTAAATTTAACAGAGCTCAAGAAAGAGTCGTAATTTACAAAATCATTTTAGAAATAGTGACCCAACCAGAAGAAACAAAACTTTTCAATATCCACCCCCCATGAAGTCTATTCCAGTAAAGCAACAGATTTTTGTTGAAGGAATACATTTGGACATCTAGATAGAAGGAGTACCTGAACCTCAGGAGAAAATCCTGGATTTCATTAGGTTGTTTTTGCCAACAACCATCTGACTCAAGAGAAGACAGAATTAAGAGAATATGAGAAAGCTTTCTAGGCCACCATCAGGGGCCTTCCAACAGTAAGGGCATAGACAGGGTGAGCGTTAAGCATGCTGTCATGGGTAGGGAATGCTTAGAAGACTGGCTTAGCACAGTTCTGGGTGTCAGGATGAGCAGCTTACTGGAGAGGGAAGAGCCCCCAGGTGGGGCGCACCTCCCAGGCCTTGTAGCCTGGATGGGATGAAATAGGGCAGGAGAGGAAAGCTGCACATTTGCTTCCTGGGAGAAGCTCCAGTGTTAGCTGTCTCCTTTGCATGTCTGCCTCCAGCTTCCTGTGCAGACTCTTCAGCCTTCTGATATCAATTCTGGCTTTCAGATATGGACTACAAGAGGACTCTACAGTGAGCTTCCAGCCTTTGACTTTGAATGGGTCCTCTGCTCTTTAATATGCAGATAGTCTGTCTTCAGGCAACTGTTGTGGGCTTACCCTGTAAATCTCTTACATGTCTATCTATGCACCTATAGCTAAAGCTACCCTACACCTACATCTATATTTATATGATTGGTATCTACATCTATATGGAGATATTTTGTTTCTCTCAAGAACCATAATATAGGCAGTTACAAATGTGTAGTCTTTAAGAAAGAAAGATCTACTAGAGAATACTTTTTAGATTACCAAAATGACCAGAGAAATCAGTATAAGAATTGCCAGTGAGCAATAAATGCGGTTATTTTTTGACGAGAACAAAATGACAGTAACAGTTGTGTGGTTTCACTATGCTGACCTACTGCAACCACAAAAGGAAGTGAAAAGGGAGATGTATGTAAGGAGTGTCTTAACCCTTTTCAGGACTAACAATTGGTGGTGTGAGTATTGCTATTTTGAGCCTCATTTATGTACATAGGTGAAGGAAAATTAAGGTAAAATTCCTACAGGACCCAATTTGAATTAAAATATTATAAATTAAAGTATCATGAGATATTTAATCATGAATATTAATATTACTGTCATCAGAAAAAGAGCAAAAACAGGTCATAATGCATTTACAGGTGAAACAACATATCATCTTCTTCAGCTCTGCTTGGGCCTCAACCCGAGAGTGACCACACCCCTGAATCCAGGGGACACCTACAAGAACTACTGAGAACACAGCAAGTTCCTGAGCAAGTGCACGGAGCAGCATGCAGGTGGGGCAGAAACCCCCTGGCCGGATGGTAGAGGCCTCAACAAATACATACTGTGAAAGAAAATGAAGGAGTTACAGTGGGAAAATAATCTCACTAAAGGCCCCTCTTCACTTAATGTATTAGACAAGTAGAAGTGGAACTATTTAGGGACTATCTAAATGCACAGGGGGAGAGGGCCAGAGAGATGGCTCAGTAGAATAAGTGCTTGCCTAGCAAGTGCAAGGGCCTCAGTTCAATCCCTGGTTCCACAAAAAAAAAAAAAAAAAAAAAAAAAAAAAAAAAAAAAAAAAAAAAAAAAAAAAAAAAAAAAAAAAAAAAAAAAAAAAAAAAAAAAAAAAAAAAAAAAAAAAAAAAAAAAAAAAAAAAAAAAAAAAAATGCATAGGGGGATTGTTTCCTTATACTTTGCATGCGTCCTTTTCATACTATGGATTGTGTTTATAGGTCACTTCTGTGTATCTTCCTGTGTGCTTCAAATCATCTACAGACAACTCTGAACACCTAACAGTGTCAATACTATGTAGCTATTTAACAGTGTTTGGGGGGAAAAATAAGAGAAAAAAGTGCATAATTTTTATCAGTATAGATGCAATTTATTTTCAACATTTTATTTTGATACATGGTTGGTTGAAATTTTAGGTGCAGAAACTACAGGCATGTATGGCTGGCTTGCTGCACATTAAGACTTGAAATTAAATAATTGCTTGCATGATAAGAAAATTTAGGGAAGATTTGAATATTTAACTAACAAGAGTGATAGAAAAAGCTATTAATTATAAAAGGCCTATTGTATGCTTCATATAGCAGTAAGAGCTTATGTGCAGTACCTCTTTTATCTTTACAAATTTCTGGAAGAGTGTATGGTATTCTTGCTTTGTAGACAGATTAAGCAAGTCATCCAAGATACCTAACTAAATTGATAACTGAGACACTGTGTTAACTCAGACCCAAGGACCTCATAGTTCGGGCTTCAACTGTATTGTGTAAAAAGTTAACTTTACATTGTCTACTAGGAAGCCTGTGTTTTAACCTTAATACTATCATTTAGGAATTAAGGTTCTTTGTGTTCTTATTTTTAAATTACTATCCCAGCATAAAATTAGAAAAAAAAAAATGGTACAGGCTTACGATTTCAGTATTGACCAAATGGCATTGGAACTGACTCATTTGCATAAGAGAGAATTTATTTTGGACGTTAGTTTTTGTCTGACTTGCAATGCCATATTTTTGAACTCTCATCCTATGCTTTGAGAATTGTCAGCGACTGTCTCTAAACATGTTGTCTCTCTGCATCTGCTTTTGTGCCTCTCGCTGAATGGAGATTCTATTCAGCTACTTACTTGAAACCTTGGTTTCTGACAGAATCAGAATGAGAAAATTCTGATGATGCTCCTGAGGTCCAAGAGAGAAACCATAAACCAGTTATCAGTATTCCCTAAGTGCCCCTACGTACCACGGAGTGAAAGCCTGTGCAAGGAAATCGCTTCAAGATGATGCAGACCAACATGACTGGGTTCTCTGCTTAGCATAACCCAGATATTGCATGCATGGCGAGCTGGGAGTCGTCTCTGCACATGGCCCTGATTTCGGGAA
The DNA here is from genome assembly GCA_004027165.1 of Ctenomys sociabilis. NCBI lineage: Eukaryota > Metazoa > Chordata > Mammalia > Rodentia > Ctenomyidae > Ctenomys > Ctenomys sociabilis. The sequence continues at coordinate 154,061 of PVKA01000523.1, read as the reverse complement.
ATCTCTCAGTGTGGCTGGCTATCACATAAATCGACACCCCATTTCACCTCTAATATCTTTATTCAGATGCTACCCTTGGAAGCTTAGAGCAGCAAAAGCCGCCCCAGAGTTTCCTGGAGGGGACTGCAATAATAATATTTCAATTTGCTCTAAGGCCAAGAATTTCATCTTCAGAATCTCTCTTTCTTCCTATTGCCTTTTCTGTCCAACACATTCTCACTCAGCTTAAAGCCCATCTTGAAATGGTGTTAAATCTAATACCGCTCTGAGATTTCATCAATCTTTGAACTTGGCCAGAAGTGCGTGGAGTAAAAAGGCAAAAGCAGGAATGGGCTTCTATAAATTAGAGCTCAGAAAGTAGCTATTAGAACATCCAGAGTCTGACAAAACTTCTCTCCAGTGTACGAGGTCTGAAATTGATCTTGGTTTTCTTCTCCGAAATGCATCAAATAATTTGAAAAATCTCCATTGTAGTGGTTTGTGATTCCTTGTGTATCTACTTCTTACTCTATCTCAGTTTCTCAATTTTGATTTAAAAAGTGGATGGCTTTTGCTGAATCACAAATTTATTAAGGTTCCATGTTTCCCGGTCATCTGTAGACTTAGTGTCTGCCCTGGAGAATTCGGGATGTTGCAGAAACTAATGTAAATGAACTCAAATTCTTGCCAAGAAATACTGAGGGGCATCTTACACTGAAGATTGTGCATATAACACAGAGATAAAAGTTGAGCTGTGGATATATTTCAGATCCAGGAAAGATGAAGCCAGAGGAAACCTTCTATGACTGGGAAGACATTGTGGAGGGAGTTCTTGAGGAGCTGCTTAAAGGATCGATGAAACCTGGCTGATTCTCCCGGATTCTGTGTTGCTGGGTACGTTCTTCCAAATCACTGAGGTATTGTGGGAAGAGGCTCTGCAGAAGTACGCAGCCAGATCTGCATTCGAAGCGGTCCTTTCACTTTGACCACCCATCTATTCCTTGGATAATTTAATCCTGTCTTCTGAATGCTGGTGTGTGCACATTTGTGCTCTTACTTTGAAGTATCCAATTGTGGTGGATACAGGCCATAAGTTTAAGGATGACATAAAATGAAATCCATAGGATCACTGAAAATATAATACATTTGCACAATGAACTGTCCTTAGGATTGATTAGGGCTGTTTGCTGCGGCTTGGTAAAGGTGAAGTGCCCTCTTCCTTCAGACAGATGGCTTTGGTTACCTCAATGAAAAATTTTTATGGAAAATAATCATGTTCTCTTTCACTATAAACTTTCAGACTATAAATTTTTATAGCAGCCATCCCCCCTTATTGTATTATATTTGCAATTCTTTTCTATCCATTTTGATGCTTAAGAGGAACTTACTTTACCGAGGTATCAAAATTTTGTGATCTTCATTAAATACTCATAGTCCTGGTGATTTGTTCATAATCTAAAAACAAGAAGAAACAGGAACCTCTGGCAGATTAAATCCAAGCTCTGACTCTTAGTTAAGTGACTGACATAGATCTTCTAGCATTGCTAGGATCAGCTAACCCCTCTCCAAAAATCTCCACTTGTGAATTTTATTTCCTCAGATTTCAGATAGAATACTGTGTGGGTGCATGGGCTGCAATGTGGATGGATACATGATTGAGCGAGTGTATGGATAGAGGGCTGCATGGGTACTGAGACAGACATAAGGTTAAATCTATAGACGCATCATGGATTATAGGATGACTGAATCAAACATGGAAGGAGGTACAAAACAAAGTTTTACAAACAATGAAATAAATTTGACAGAAGAAAAATCCATGACAGGAAGTGGATACGGTGGTCAAGTTTAATTATGTCAACTTGATTGTTGTGGAAGCTGCCCAAGGAATGCATAAAGCACACCTGAGTATGTCCACTGGGTCATGAAGGCGTGATCTTGGGGATCGCTATTCGGTCCCTGCAGACTCGTCTGCACTTGCACTGTGCTGTTAAAAAAATGAAATGCCGCTTGCCTGGCAAGCACAAGGCCCTGAATTCAATCCCTGGTACCACACACAAATAAATAAATAAATAAATAATTAAAAAAAAAGAAAGGAAAGAAAAGAAAAATCAAATGCCAATAGCAGTTTCTGTGCTGGTAAATCATGCTGTTTCAGGTTCCCCTAGTTAGTACCTCACACTAGGAGCTCCAGGAAACCTTCGTTCTGTGGGACAGGAGGGAGTCTGAGCACAGCGCTTATCAACATTTAAATAAATGAGGACCACAGCAAAGAACTTTAAACAATGTCCCACCACCTCTGGTGGTGGGTGTCAGGGATGGCACAGAAGTGATGGTTCCCAGTAAAATATTTTCACCAGAATTTGACAACATGATTTGTGCTGAGCCCTGCGTTTGATGGGGCCTCTGATGTTTTCCTTGCTCCGAGCTCTGTGTGTTTTGTGAGGCAGATGCTTCAATGAAGGACGTCCACCTTCTTCATAAGACTTCTGTACTCCATGGAAACAATCTCCAACCACTTGTCTCACTATCTCACCATTCCTGAGACAGATGAGGGATGCTTCTTAGTTCATCAGAGCCTCACCATATTCATAAAGCCAATTGTTGTGTTAATTTGTTTTTGTTAGATTAATGATTCTTCTGTTAATATTTAACCTTTTGTCAAATTGTGATGCATAGAGGTGTACATCCAGATCAATACAAATGAGTAATGGGACAGGCATATTTTTCATCTCATTTCTTTTCCCAGGAGAGCACAACACTGTTTTATTGACAGGGTGTTTCCAACAGTCCATAATTAATTAAACTTAGAGAATGACGTACCCTTTCACGACATGAAAAGAAACACCACCATCCCACTTTCATCTGCCATCAGGCTGTGGGTTAGTGTGGAAGCCCTTAGAGGTGTGAGTTGAAGGGAAGGTGTGACATGTTTCATTCAGTATTTGTCATTCATTGCTGTATAACACACCCAGAGAGGAAAATCCAAAAGCTTCTACGTGGATAGCAATACCTAGGATGTTACTGACTGTTATGCTGAATAAGAAATGCAACTATACCTGGGACTTTTTCCAATAGCATGGTCTAAATTACTGTGTTTTCTTCCCGGAATAGAAAAGTAGGATAAAGGACAGCTTTCCTCAATCCCTGACAACATGATTTTGCTAGTTCCTAACTCTAGAAACATCTTTGTTTATCCAAAATCTCAATAAAGTTTTCGAGACAAGTAGTCCCCCACCTAAGGCAGTGGCCATGCAGCCAGCTTCACAGCCGTGGGGGATGATGGCTTTTCTTTCAAATCCGCATTTCTTATCCTGGCTCTCAGCTTCCTACTTTGTCTCTCTGTCTCTTTTTTGCTCTAGCCTCACAATTTCCCATGCTTGCTTCTCTCCTGTAAATCTGATGATTTCTCTTCTTTCAGGGTCGTCTTGACCCTTTAGCCTTTCTTCTCCGCAAGTTGCCATGGTGTCTGTTACCATGGTGGAAGTTACAATGCCACATGCAAAGGCTCATGAGTGCGCTTCAGTTCTAAATTCTGAGAAGGACATGTTTGTCCTGACGTAGACCAGATGGCCAGTGTCCCTCACCTCTGCTGGGTGTGAGGGAAGAGTGACCGGAAGAAGGGGATGACTGAAGTCACACGTTGCTGGGTTTATGTCATTACAAAAGCTGAATGCTGTATATACATCTTGATCCTTCCAATGTGTCTATGGTTAGTCAAGGTACTAGACAACAGGCTTAGGTCATATGAGATTAAAAAGGCCCTGGACTTTCTCCTTATCCTCTTTATAGAAGGCTATTTGTAGGCCTTCTTAGGAAAACATTTGTTGATTATATTCATGATAGTTTGGTTGGTTTTGCTGTTCATCCCATACTTGCATAACTGTGTGTGTGTGTGTGTCTGTGTATTTGGTACAGGGTCTGTGCAGCACAGACTCCTAGTGATCCTCCTGTTTTCAGTCTCCCCAGTGCTGGGATTACAGGCATGTCCCACCACACCCAGTCTTGGTGGCCAGCTCAGGGTGCCTGTGGGCATGGCTGGGACAGGGGCAGCATGTGGTACCAAGGATCGAACCCCGGCCCCCGTACTTGCCTAAGCAGCTTCTTAGTCCTCTGAGCTATCTTGCCAGCCCTACATAACTGTTTCTTTGGCCTTGTCTGTACCACAGCTGTGGCCAAAGGCATACCAGTTAAAGGCTAGGCCTCAAGATCAACAAAAATCCAGGCCTACAGACACCCCAAGGGATGCGATATAGGACAACACCTGGTCTAGCAGTCTAGATGGACCCAGTACCATCAGCCACCCAGAAAGTCCTCTGGTCTCTCCATGCCCACTCAGTACAGGACTTACTTCCAGTAGAGCAACACTACCTAAGCTACTCACAGGACCCCTTCTGTCAATTTCTCTTCCTTCCTTCTCTGGCCTCGCCCAAACCACATTACCTCTGCAGATCTAGGCCCCAGATTCTAGAAGACCTTCCCTTCCTCACCACCCCCTTAAAGCCAGATCACCCCATACCTCCCAGTATCAACTCCATGTCACCAGTCAGATTATGAGGGACCAAAACCAATGGCCTCTCCCCTGCTCCAGCATCATCTCCTGGTCCTTATCAACTCTCCATCACTCCTATTCTCCCCATCCAAAAGGCAAATGCACTTAGAGGTTAGGACAAAGTCTCTGCGCTGTTAGGCAGCTAGTCCCTCCTAGTCATCCTGTGGTACCCAGCCCTATGCTCTTTGATGTTCTGCCCCCTGTCTACTACCGTTACTCACCCAGATTTGAAAGACGCCTATTTTACTATTCCCTTACACTACTGCATACAACCTCTCTTTGTCTCTACTTCAGTCAGGCCCTCATGCTTGATTTGCCCTCCTCCCGCCAGTCCACGCCCACCACATACAATGTATAGACATCTCTTTGTGGCCCCCTTCCAGATCCTCCATGTGGGCCTCCTGGCTCCTTTTCTTAGCAGGGCCACTGGTCAGTGTGATCCTACTTCTCTTGCACAGGCCCTGCCTTTTCAGACTCCCATCCCAGTTATTGCAAAACTGCATCCAAACCATCACTAGTTGACATTTGTTGTTCTTCTTCCCTTGATATAAAACAGTTCCCTAAGACTTTCCTTCCTGCTAGTTTGCCCACTCAGCCCACGTGCCATGCAGGAAGCAGTCACCAGAAATAGTGCCCATTCTTTTTCCTTTTTTTTGTTTATAATAACAAAAAGATGGGTTTTTCTCCATTTGGATCTCACTCTCCCTTATGTAACCTAGCCACCAGCAGAAGCATTAGTCTCAAATCAGCACCAGTGCCCTTGACAAACACAGGGCATCATAAAACAGATGTGGTGTAATGTGGATTACATCTGCAGACACCCAAGCACTCACCCCGATGCCTCCAAGGCAGTGACCACTGAGGCATGGAACACCCGGAGAACTCTGGCCACCAATGCTTCCTAAGACCTTTCTGCCTAATGGCCCCTGCCTTCTTTCAAGCCCTAAACAGAAGTCTGCTTCTCTTTGCTCCCTACAGGTGGCCTTTCTGCCCTCTGCCTGCACCTGGCCACAATAAATTCCATGCCGCATCACCTCTACAGAAGCTCATGATCTCAGTGGGTCTCTGCCTCATGCACTGTCTTTCTTTCCATTTTTCTTTTAAGACAAATGACGTTATGTAGACTTGTTTGTTCTAGACTAAAACCTCACTACTCAGGTTGGACTGTAGTGCTGCCCTTTTGGGATAATTGGATTTGGGGTTGCAGTTTGGTACTCGATCTCTAAAACATTTGCCATCATTGATCCAGCCAAACTCTCCAAGATGTGACTATCACAGCTAGGTAAGGTACACGGAATGGGAACAAAGTCCCATTGAGTTGAGTAATTTATATTTAGTTGTAAGTTTTACTTTCTTCTTGAGGGCACCTAAGTTTAAGAAACACAATAATTATAACAGCATTTTCATAAATTAAGTAGTTTTGGGCTTAACCCAAGTCACGGCTGGGTGCCCAGCACAGCAGGGGCTTAATAAAGGCTTGTTAACTGTCTAGAACTCTGTTGAATTTAATTTAGCTTGATTTAGTATTTCCTATATGCAAAGTGCTTGACAACAATTGCATTTCCTGCTATTTGCCATCTTCCTGGGAACCTAAAATGATATTTCTCTATTTTGTAAGTGGGAAGACACTATTTTCTCTATTTTGTGAAGGGGAATTTATTTCTTTGTAGGGGCAGGGAGGACTTGGGGTGAAGGACCCCAAGGTAGGTCCAGGTCTTGGCTCCCCATTCATAGCTCTGTGATGTTGTGTTGGGAGCAGCTAAAACTGGAAATTGATCCAGTTTTATGTGGGAGGGCAAGACAAAGCCTCAGTGCCTAAAGCAGTCAGGCTACCTCAGTCTTGAGAAAAACATCCTGCCTGGACGATTTCAGCTATTAGTCACTAGACAACCTTGGGTCTTGTGATACCAGCTTTGCAATTGTATAAATAAAGGTCTCTACTATTGTTCTTTGTATACCTTGCCAGTCAGGCAAGCAGACCTCCACCTGACTGCTCTTGTCTTCTTGTCTATCTTTTCCTCATTCCTGTTGCTCTTTCTCCCTGGGGTACACTGACAGACAAACGAGTCTCCCCAATCTTGGTCTAGTTACAAAATCCCTTGGCATGGTACTTTTCCCGGTTAAGTAGATATGGACTTACCAAGCCAAAATTTTATGAGGAGTTCTTGAGAACTTGAAACATATTAAAACTTAATATTTTAACCATTAATAATTACATACTATGGTTATACAAAATTTTACAGAATGTTAGGACAGTTTCTTAATGAAGAGTCCTCTGAATGCCATGACACAAATGGCTTAAGTTCATGGTACGGTTTGCCTGACAGCTCCTGGTAAGTGAACCTTGTGCTCTAGGCTCTATTTCCTTGTCAAAAGGTCCATGCTGCCCCTTGGGTGTGGGACTGTTGGTCTTTGACACATGGTCCAAACTCTGAAATACTGACATAAGTGGGTGGAGAACTGATCTGGCTGCTCTCACTTGAAGAATGGCAAAGCTATGGGTCAGTTGTGGAGAAGCTGTATACACAATCAAGGTAGAGTTCGGGAGCACAGTGTGATGTCAGGAACAGGGCCAAAAGAAGTCAGAGCCCAGGTATTCAATGAAAAACACATTGGACTATGGGACATTTTGTACACATTCTAGGGGCATAAGCAGAGAAGGGCTTGGGAGCTTACCAGGTGGGCAGCCCCAGTCAATGTCCCCATGTTGAGGCAGAGAGCATTATACAAATGTGTTCCTTGTCTTAATAGTGACCAGGAAGTGTTTATTGTCATCATATGATAATTCTGGTTAAATATTGATAGACTTTTTTTTATTACCAATTGAAAGAACACAAGGTTTTGTCCTACTATTGTGGCTCAATATGATATTTTCAGAAAACAAGTTAAATTGGACCACAGTATCAATGCTGATAGCATTGGTATATCCACATTAGGTAAAATCCCTATCACATCAGCACTGCTCATGTGTGTAGAGCCATTTGAAGTCATCAGATGCCAATCCACCTTATCAATTTTTGAGATGAGAGTCTGATCCTAGTCTATGTGGCTCTTTTAGTTGTGAAAAACACATGTGGTTTCCCTTTAAAACCCTTTTAGGCTTAGCGGGGTGTAGCGGTGTATGCTTACAATCCCAGCACTTGGGAGGCTGAGGCAGGTAGATTGTTGAGAGTTGGCATCTTCTGTCATTTCATTTATTCCATAACTCTCATTAAACACACCCAAGTCATGTTAGGCATGAAGGCTATAGGGGTAAATAGCTGCCAACTGAGAAGATGTCTTTTGCAACCTAAACTTGTTTCTTATGAATCTGAGAAGTAAAAAGCACAGCTTAAAAACTACATGGAAATCAGCCGATATAAGCCATGTCTATCTTACTCAGGGCTAAAAACTATTGACTAAGCTACAGAGGGTGACAAGAGAAGCAAGTTCACCCTGATTTCATCTCCTTAGGATGCTAGGCCACACTTCGGTCAGGCGACCTGAACTCACAGGTCAGTGCAAACAGGCAGGGTTGGCTCACGTAACCTTAAATATTAAGACCTGGTTTATCCCACCATTAAAGATGGGCAGCCTGAGGAGAAAGGGCAATGCTATGCCTTCATGCTGGAGATTATAAGGTAGCATATCATTAGAATCCAAAGTCAGGACAGTGTAGTCTCTGAGGGTCTGGAAAAAATGGTGTTATGGAAGATGGTGCCAAGCTGAGACTCTTAACTGTAGCAGGGTTGGAGTAGCAAAATCATTGCAGAGGCTTCATAGCCAATTGTTTTCTTCATAGGATGAAGCCATATTTAAAGGGAACTAGCATCATGGGACAATGCCATGAGACTCCTGGACCTTGGGGAAATGGCAATAAAAGCAAAGCATTGCCATCTTACAAGTTCTGTATTCGTCACCCAGCCAATTAATATGCTTCATGTACCTTCCACATGGGAACTACTAAAATGTTCTGAATCTTCAGTGTAGCATAAAGTTGAGCTCTGTTCTCAGGAAGAAGAGAAGTAGCTAGCAAGAATATAACATGTGGAGCTCATTCGCTGTATACCATGTTCTGAAACATCAGAGGGCATCAGCAAGCTCAGAGTCTGGTGAAGGCCCACTTGCTTATACTCAGTATCTGTTTCCCAATGGGAGACAGGGTGAGAGCAGTCTCTGGGAAACCTTCAATAAGGGCACTGATCCCACTGATGAGTGTTCTCCTCTCGTGACCTCTTGCTTCACCAAGGCCCCACTTTCAAAAGCCATCACACTGGGGATGAGCTTTCAACACAGGAATTTTCCAGAGACAAAACCATTCATCCAGGATCCCCCTTAGGTCATGAGTGTATTTTTCTCTGGCCATCACCTCCCCACACCCAACTCACAGGCCAGCCTTCAGAGTTTGGAGCCTACTCCACGTGACCATGCTTTGGTGGATTTCCTTCACTCTGCCAGGAAGGCTCCAGGGAATGAGATGTTCCAGGTTAGGTTAGGACTCCGCTCATGATTGACATCATGACATCTAACAGATTTCTACAGAAAGCTCCCGCTTCTGCTCTGGAAGTGAAGACTGCTCTCTGTGCTGCCAGCTCCACTTACCTCTCACCTTCTCAATTTTTGAAATGTGAGTCCGATCCTAGTCTATGTGGTTCTCTTGGATGTGCAAAACACATGTGGTTTCCCTTTAAATCCCTTCCACTCAGCTGGGCATAGTGGAGCATGCCTACAATCCCAGCACTTGGGAGGCTGAGGCAGATAGATTGTTGGGAGTTGGAGACCAGCCTGAGCTGCATGGTGAGACCCTGTCTCAGAGCCCTTCTAGGCTTGAGTCTCATTCCTTTTCCATGGAGTCTAGGTAGGAACTCATGAGCACACTGATCGCTCTCTCTGAAAGCCCAATAGGCGTGCTCTTTAGGTATCCTGTTGAACCAGGTATATAGCTCAGAAGCACAGCTCCTGCCTGACAAGTGCAGGGTCATGAGTTTGATTCCCAGAAAAAAATTCCCCTGTTGGACTACAAAGCCTGGAAACCATTGTCACGCATTTGCTTTCAGTTTTGCTTACAGAATATCTTTTGCAGTTTATGTATCTTTTGTCATGATTCTTCACACAAAACCTCCAATATGATGATCTGCTATGTACACTTGTGTGAGGAGTGATCAAGAAATACACTGAGCACTTCCATTAAAAAAATTACAGTGACATCTCAGTTCACGTACTGAATCCTTTCCACAATTCTAGTCGCAAGGCAAATTGAATGAGAACCAAATCAAATTCAATGGTTAGGTTCAATTTTGACCTCATGGGGAAATTTGATTTGGTGCTTCTCCAATTTGCTTTGTGGCCAGAATCCTGGAAAGAATTGAGTTTGTGAACCAAAGTACTGTGTTATAGTTAAGGACACTACTATTAACCCCCTCACTTTGAACACATTTATTTCATTGTTCTCACCACTTTCTGCGAAGTAATTCAGGAAGTCTTTTCTCACATGTATCTTTAGTTGATCCATCATAGGTACCTTGATCATAAGAACTCATTAAGATGTTCACTTTTTTTTTTTTTTTGTATTTAGTACAGGGTCTACAAGATCTCACTACTCAGATTGGACGTGTAGTGATACTCCTGTTTTCAACCTCCCAAGCGCTGGGATTATAGGCCACCATGTGCCACCATGCCCCGACTCAATTGCCGTCGGTGGGGCCACCCCAGGGATTAAACCCCCACCACTGCACTCTGCCTAAGGAGGTTATCTAGCTGACCCACTTCCTTAAATATATATATTTTTCATTTTTATGTATTTGGTACAGGGTCTCATTACACAGCTTGAACTTGTGGCAATCCTTCTGTGTTCAGCCTCCCCAGTGCATGTGCGCTGCCATGCCCAGACTTGGTCTTCAGTTCAGCATGCCCTGGGTGCAGGGTCAGCGTAAGATGTACACCAACATGTTGGGTCACAGTGGCCAGCTCAGCATGCCCAGGTCATGGATGGTGCAGCTGGGGATCAAACCCTGGTCCCTGCGCTTACCTAAGCAGATACTCAGCCCAGTGAGCTATTGTGCTGGCCCCAGAGACTCCCTTATTAATGTATGTCAACTTCATTTGTATCAGGACAAGTGTGCACCATAGCTTTCCACCAACAGACAATTTAGTGAGTTGCCTCCCCTGTCCAGATGAGAAAGCTGAAGTTCTGGGAAGTTCGACTCTTGAGTTGGATCAAAACACCTCTATAGAAGACACACTTTCTGTTGTGTTGTGGCACTGTTCAAGGACACAAGCTTCAGTTGTTTTTGTAGTCAACAGCAATGCGGTCTGTCTGAAAGCCTCTAAAGACAGATTAGGTGTCCAAAAAACAAATCCCCAACTTTTCTGATTAAATATCTGCTTTCCAATTGCTCTTTGAAATATGAGCTAGGAAATGGCAATGCTGATGAAGATGAAATGAACTCTAGTGGAGGCCTGAGCTGAATCTGGGGAGGATGATTAGTGAGCGGAATGTGAGTGAGAAACAAGAACTTGTTTACCTTGTTCCTGTTATCCATGCATTACTGCAAAGGCAGACTAATTCCCACCAGATAGTCCTCTCATTAAGAGGTCTTTTGGAGAAGAATCTGAATGCAACAGAGATACAATGAATTAAACTAGATGTGTTCTTTCTACTGTTCTAGTTTCATTAACCACTAGACCACATCTTCTTCTACTGTACGCCAGGGATCATTATATAGAACAACAGTGAATTCAGCCCTGGCTGAGACTGGAAGACCTGTTAGGTACTCATTCTTACCTTTTTCTCCCTTCTCAATCAGGCAAAGTTATGTTGTTCAGAAGCAAGCATCTCTTTGTATTTTCTATTAACCTTAACGCATACCAGCTTCTTCTGTACAAGTCAGTTCTGACATCATGGGCACCGTGCAGCTAGAGGAGGAAAGAACTAGTGTGGCTGGTCATACAGAGGCTTTTGAACTGGGTTTCCCTAGCAGAAGCAGGTATTAAGCCCCAGACACATTGCTGCCACTATGCAATCAAGCCACCTTTCCTGGTACATTTGTTATGTGCACCAATCAGAGATCCTGGAAGCGAAACAGTCCCAAAGCGGCAGGCATGCTTTTCCAAGTAAAGTGCTTATTCTTCTTTCATCTGCATCTGTCCTCTTAATGGCAAAGGACATGGCACTAATTTTACTGTTCAGCAATCGGAAGCGATCAATAGAAAGCAGAGGGGCCAACTCATAGGAGAGGTGTTATTTCTAAATAGCACGCCAAACTCCAGAATTAAATTGAGCCTTTAAGGGCATAGAATGGACAAACAGGGCCTAATAACTCTTTATTCTTTCCGGTTTCCCATATTTTATCATTGTCTTGTTTGCTGAATGTAATTTTCTCTTGCTGCTTCCAGAGGGTGTAAGAGATGGAACAGAAGGGGGAGGGAGAGGAGATGGAGGAGGAGAAAAGAAGAGTTTGAAAAGCTCCATAAATTACCAGGACCCAAAGGATGACATAATACCAACTAGTAACTTTAAATTGTCTGGCAGCGTCTGCACTGCTGACTCTGTTATTGGCTGTCCCCTCTGAGAAAGATTATTTAAAGCAAATTTGTCATTTCATTACAACTCTCCAGCTAATGTAAATCAAATTTCAACATTTACTTAAAAGGAGTCCAAAGCCACACATTGAGAAGAGATACCACTCTATGGCTGGGCCAATTTCTCCTCCATCAAGTTCTTTTCCTGGGACCTCATTGTCCAGGTTTGCTGTTCTACTAGTCAGGGGTGAAGAAAGAGATCCTCACTCCACTGAGTACTGTCTGTATTCATGTGCCGTATCCTGCACATGGGATAAATATTGGCAGTAAAAGCTTATTATTAGGGAGCTTAGTTTAGAATAAACCAGCTGATTGTTGACCTAGTTAATGGACCAATGTTCTTCATCTACATCACGGGAAATACATCAATGAAGGTGCCCTGGGTACATCAGGAGGGGCATTTATTGGTTTCTAAGACCATTGCACCACATTTTAGTTAGGAGGAATGTAAATCGCACTCATGTTTTCACTACCAGATTCCCCTGAACAGAAGGAGACTATTTTTTAAGCAACTATTTCAGATGGAAGAAGGACAAACTGCTGCCCCAGATTTGAGAAGAAAGATCAAAGGAAGAGCAGAGTTTTACAGTAAATCACTTCCAAGAGATTCTTTCCTTTCAGCTTGAGATATTTCTATGAGGTGAGACTCACACATTCTCATATATATTTACATTCAAATCACTGTACCAACATTTAGATCATTCCTAAGAAATGGTGTGAAACCAGCAGCCTCAGAAGTATTTATAGATGAGATACATGATTGGTATCATAAAAATTGTTTTATAAAATACTATGCCTATCATTTTTGACTGCTAGCTTCAGGTGGATGATTCGTGTAAAAGTACAATTTAGGTATGCAAGGAAATGGTGATTAAAATGGGATTTGTGCATTAGTCATTAATCTTTCCATTTAAATGCAAATTCTTCATTTAGACCACTACCTAAAGACATTCACGTTTAATCAGATACAAGTTGGATCTTCTGATTTATTATTTCAGACAAGACCTTTAAAATTTGCATTTCTTCTTATCAGGAAGATAAGTTCTGTTTACATTTTTAAAAATACACTCTAAAAAATCAGGGCAAGCAGGTACACAAATACTATTTGCCACCCAAAGAGGAGGCTCCTTAGTTGGCCAGGAGACGCACTTAGCAGTTTGGGGACGTGCACTGGAGAGATAGCTGTGGTGGTAGGTATTATACACTTTCCTTTAAAGATGCCCAAAGCAGAGACTTCGTGGGTCTGGGGTTTATGTCTCAGATTTACTGGTTTTGTATCCATCAAATATTCTTCAATGGTTCAAAAATAAATATGCCTTTTTAAAAATAAATTTTGGTATGATTATTAGTACTCTATGGCACGGAGCCCCATATTAAACTCTTAAGTACACTCATTCATCTGACCCCGAGAACAATCCAGAGATAGGGGCAGCAATTTTATCCCTACTGCAGAGATAAAGAGATGGGACCCAGAGAGATTAAGGAGCTGTCTAAGATGACAAGGAATTAGATAAAGGAGCCAGGGCTAGCTGATACAAATGCCTGTGAAAGGTCCTTTTGACCCTCTACCTTCCCAGGTTACCTTTTACTTAACGGCATTTCTGATTAAATGATTTTCAAAATCAATGTTTAGGAACTATAGTTATCAATCATAAGAAAAATGAGAGCTCATGTTCTAATTGCATGAGGACCTACAGTGAACCAGGCTGGTCATTGTCAGCTGGGTGTTTTCTGGAACTAGGAGATTAAGAGGACTTGGCATGAGGGCAACTGAAAGTGTGCAGCTGGTTCATTAACCACGCTACCTGCTTCCCGGAGGAAGTGGCATGTCTTTAAGTCAGATTCTTTGATGCCCCACAGAGGGAGGAAGGGAAGGTGACTACTAATGGGCTGCTCTTCTATGGTGCATAGGTGACCAGGACAAAATGAGCCAAAGGAGAAAACTTTGAGATGCAGTAAGGACCACGGGAGAGAACCTAACTGCTAGTGCTGTCTTCTGCTCCACTCACACAGAGGGAAATTGCTTCTCCTTTGAGGCTTCCACTTTGAAATCAGTATTGATAACTCCAAGTTACATGGTTCAATGAGATATATACTTGGAACGTGCATAAAATGGGCAAGCTTTGTTTATCCAAGAAAGAGTGGCAGGATGGAGTAAAAAAAGAGCCTCAGGCCTATGCTTTGTAAATTATCACGTTGGCAACCTGCACAGGATTCACTTGGGGTTTTTCAGGAGCTGGGTGTTTTAAACCAGGTCACAGGTGATAGGAGATCAGGCTCAAATCCTGTTTCTGCTTGGAAGTGTGGCATCTGGTATCTGAGCCAGTGTAGCCTCTTTCATGGTACCCTCATGGTGCTGAGGTCTTTGTCAAGGACAGCTAAAACCCGACTGATCTGGCCTGGAACAGTGGCAAAGGTCTGTAATCTCAGTACTCTGAGAGGCTGAGGAAGTCAAGCCCAGCCTAGACAATTCAGTGATTTAGCAAAACCCTGTCTCAAATAAATAAATAAATAAACAAATAAATAAATAAATTAATAAATAAATAAAAATAAAAATGAAAAGGACCGGGAATGTGGCTCAGGGCAAAGTCCCAGGATTCAGTGGTTAAGGCCCTGGTATAAGTAAACAGAGAAGCAACCAATGAAGAAGGAGAATCAGTCAGAGTGATGCCTAAGGCTCAGGGATGAGCTCTCGACTGGTCAGGCTTTTCTCGGCCATTGTGTAGCTGGAGCTCAAAATTGGCCACGGCGGGAACATTCATACCTTGGAAATTGGGGCAGCTTCCATGTAGGGCGGCCGCCCTCCTACCTGCTCCAGGCCAGCTGCAAAGCATTTACAGGCTTACACACCCTTCAACTCCTCTGTGCCGCCACTTGGGTGATTCGTAGCAAAGAAATCTCTTGTGTAGTAGTAAAGGTTTTGTTTTCTATAAGATATAATAAAACATTACAGCCTAATTTATATAATTTTGGAGAAGATTAAATAATATACCTAAAAGCATTTGGCATTTAGTAAGTACTTGGAGACCTAGAGACACTGGCTATTCTAATCCTCAATTGCCTCATGAAGCATTTTTACAGATGAGTTTTCCTTTTTAAAATTATCTATCTGTCTGTCTGTCTGTCTGTCTGTCTGTCTGTCTGTCTGTCTGTCTGTCTGTCTATCTATCTATCTATCTATCTATCTATCTATCTATCTATCTATCTATTTGGTACAAGGTCTTAATATGCAGCTTATACTCATAGTTATCCTCTTGTGAGCCTCCCAAGCACTGGAATTACATGTGTGTACCATCACATCCAGTTTCGGTGGCCCAGTATGGAGGCACAGCATTTGTTATTGGGGTTTGAACTGGGGTCCTTGTGCTTGAAAGGCAGGTGCTTAGACTGATGAGCTCTCTCCCCAGTCCCACAGATGATTTTTTTTAATGAAGACTTCTGTTAACTCCCTATTTAAACCATTCAGTCAGCTACCTGACCATGCCCTTTCTCCACCCATGCCTCTCAGCATGAAATCAAGACACCTTGATTTTATTATTATATTAAGTAGAACTTATATAACCAACCAATGTGAGAGCAAACCCAGTGGTCTTAATCTACTACTTCCAAGCTGATTTGACCTGCCACAGAGTCTGGTGTTGTTTCACGGTTCCCTCCTTGTATTACTGGAAGGCACCTAGGAAAAACAGGACAGACTCTACTGGCTCACTAGTGCAGGGTGAAACCTTATAGTATGTCTTTGCAGAAAGGGCTTAGAAATGGCCACAGATCTGCTCTGTAGACTTTCACCTTTAGGTGATTAGAGAATTAGTCCAAACCATCCCATGGATCATTGGCTTCAAAGCCAAGCTGAGGTGTAAGAATGTCAATTTAGATTCTGAAGCCACAACTCAGTTGCTATGACAGTAATGAATATTTTTGACCATTTTTAGCCTCAGTTCTTCTAAAAATGTAGGCAGACTAATGTCAGTTTCATAGACTTGTTTTCAAGAATGAGAGAGACAATTTCAAGAAAGTCCTTTGGCATACCTTCTTTCTTTGAAAATAAGACCTAACCAGAAAGTAACCAGACTTGACAACTAGATATCAAGAATGCTACCCACTAATCAGCCTGTCCTTGCCTTCCCTGCCATCACTATTCTTTTGCCTGATGTATACTCTCTAAGGCAGGTAAGGCAAGGATAGAGTGATTGGGGGTGACATTTTTCATCTCTAGTTTCTAAGGCTGATTATTTTCCAACTATGTTTAATTTTGAGAGAACATATAAGACCCTGCCATCATTTCTATCCCTAGTAAATTTGTCCCCACTCCCATGAACAAAGAGTGAATGTATTGAAGAGAAGGGAAATTCAGTTTTGTTTTTCTTTACAAGCTCTGATGAGACATCTGTTAGTTATTTCTAAAGTTCCAGGGCAATTTTCTTTTCTTTAGATGTGAGGTGACATATGCCATAATAAGTTAACAAGTAGTCATAAAAGAAAACAAGTTTATGATGGAATGGTGAGCTTCAGGGAGAGCCTCAGGAGCTTCAGTGAGCTGCTAAGGAGGGGAGAATCCCTATCCCCACCCCCAATCTTGGAATGATGATGAGTTTTCAGAACCTCAGGAGCTTCAGTGAGCCACTCCAGAAGAGAGCAAGCCTACCCACTGTCCCTCTGTCACTCAGGAGCCTTGGTCTGGAGGAACCCTGGTAGGCAGCGCAGGAAGCACCCAGAACATGGCAACTGTCTTGTGTGGTGGAACCCAGGGTAA
Organism: Ctenomys sociabilis; assembly: GCA_004027165.1. NCBI lineage: Eukaryota > Metazoa > Chordata > Mammalia > Rodentia > Ctenomyidae > Ctenomys > Ctenomys sociabilis. Next base: position 137,220 of record PVKA01000523.1, on the reverse strand, counting down.
ATCCACTCTAACAAGGAGAAACACTTTGTATATAAATGCCTAATTTGCAATCAGTTCTGTTATATAACTATAAACTTTGCTCCTATGGTCTAAAGTACAAAGTCAATAGTCACCACAGTTGGTCAGCTTCTAAATTTCATTTACTACTAATTGGACAGCTGTAGTTAGGATACCACATCTGTTATAATCAGTTCTCACCTGTGTAAGAATATTGGGATGCTCTGGGGTAACAACCTTATCACAGTGCTACACCAAGGATTGGGGACTGAGCCAAACAGAGGATAATATCACACTCTCAATTAATAGGAGAGTTAGGATCTTGGGACAGGCACAGACCAAGACTCTCCTACACAGAGAATATATTGCTAAAATAGAGACCATTGTTGGAGAGGCCTTGATAGCAATATAGTTGCCTACTGCCAAGGATCACCACAGAAAACAAACAAACAAAAAATGATACAGAAAATGATGCCAGACATGGGGGCATATCCCTGTAATCCCAGCACTAGAGAGGCTGAGGCAGGAGGATCATTGTAAGTTTGAGACCAGTCTGGACTACAAACAGCTCAAGATCAGCATGAACTAGAAAGCAAGACCCTGTCTCAAAAAGACAAATAAATAAATAAAGAAGTAAATAAGTAAAAGAAAGAAAGAAAAGAAAATGTCGAAACAAATCAAGATACAATTTCATGCCTCTAGCCTACCAAGAACAAGTCCTGGAGACATAAACAGAGAAGCAATTTTAAGTCACATACTTGAAATTTCTTAATGATAGCAACTGAAGTAAAGAAACAACAGTATAAGGCTATAGAAGAAATAAGATCAGAAATAATACATCAGGTAAAAAAAGAACTGAAAAACATAATGAAAGAATTGTTAAGCATATATAGAGAAGATAGATAAAAAACAGAGGAGCAAAGAGAAATGATGGAACCTTGAATGAAACAACAGAGGAAAGAATTCAAATGCATGAAATAGATATACAGGAAATGGAATATTTTGTTCAAAGTTAACAAAACTACTTGAATAAAACTGAAGACAGACTCTTAGAACTTGAAGGCAGCATTACAAGTAGCACTCACAAAAGAAAAGAAAATGCTTAATTCAACAGCTGTCAGATGATGCAAAGAGAAACAATGCAAGAATGATAAGTGTCAACAAAAAGGCAGAAGTCAACACAGAGGATATAAAAGATTGTTTACAGAAATAATAGCAGAACATATGGGAAAAGAACCTATTTAAGGATAAGTGAGGCATATAGAAATCTAATTATCCATAACCAAAATAAATCCACACCCAGACATATAATGATAAAGATCTCAGAAATTCAGCGTAAGAGCAGAACATCAGAATCTGTTAAAGGAAAGAAATAGATCACCCATGAAGGCAAGGCCACCAGAATCATGGCCAGTTTCTCAACACAAACCATGAAGTCAAAAAGAGCTTGGGATGATGTATTTCAAGACATGAAAGACAAGCACCATCGAACTCAGATTAATTTACCCTGCAAAACTACGTTTCAAAATTAATGGAGAAATAAGAGAATTCCACAATAATGAACCAGTGAAGAAAATCATGACCACAAACCAACTGTATAAAGAGTATTGAAGGATATTCTAGAAAGATAAAATGACCGTAATTCCAAGAACAAAAATAGAAAGGACTCATCAAGTAGAGCAAGCACTCAAAAGAGAGGAAATGTGGGGAACCAACAGCAGGGAGATAATAAGTAACGCAGCAAGGGTTAGTCAATACATACATTTGTGTAAATGGCCTCAATTTACAAATCAAAAGAAATAGGCTGGCAGAATGGACAAAGAAACAAAATAAAAACAAATAGACAAGAAACAAAAATGCCCAACAATATGCAGTATGCAACAAACACATTTAATTCAACAGGAAATACATAGACTTAAGCCAAAGGTTTGAAAACAATACTACAGGAGAGAGGAATCCAGGAAAAAGCCAGGGTAGCTGTGTTGCTTGCAGACAATGCAAATTTCAAAGCAACAACAATCAAAAGGGATAAAGAAAGTCATTCCATAGTTTTTATGGGAGAACTATAAGAAAAGATAACAATCATAAATAAATATAAAACCAAATATGGGCACACCCAGATATATGAGATAGATTTTGACAGATATGAAAAATCAGATAAGCAATACCATAATCACAACAGGGGAATTTAACACCCCATTGTCACAAAGAAATACATCAACTAGATCTACAAAAAAATCACAAAAAAATAATGAAACTGAACAAACTCAGTGAACAAATGGATTTAGTAGACCTGTACAGGGTGTTACACTCAACAACATAGAATATACATTCTTCTTAGCTGCACATGGGAGATTCTCTAAAATAGAACATGCTCTACCCCTTAGGATATGCTTAATTATATACAAAGGATGTGAAATTGTCCCATGCATATTATCCATAGTGCAATGAAATTGGAAATCATTGACAAAAGAAATCACAAAAAAACTTATAAATACATGGAAATCAGATAATACATTCCTCAACAACCAATAGGTCATGGAAGGAAAGAAAAACAAACAAAATATTTATAGTGAAATGAAAATACAGATAGAATTCATTAGAACATACGGTATGCGATGAAAGAGTCTGAAGAGGGAAATTTATAGCAGTGAATTCTCACATCAGGAAAACAGAGCAAGCACAAACAAACAACCTCATGCTGCACTTCAGTCTTCTAAAAAACAAAACAGCAAGTCAAGTGCAAACCTCGAAGAAGATAGGAAATTATAAAGCTCAGAGCAGAAGTTAACACAATGGTGATAAAGAAAATAATAGAATTACTGATTAATAAAGTGAAGAATTGATTCTTTGAAAAAATAAATAAAATTGATAAGCTCCTAAAGACAACCATACCAACAAAAGGAAAGAGAAAACTCAAATTAATGCAATAGGTAATAAAAAGGGTGAAATCACTAAAGACCCTATAGATACTCAGATGATCAGCCTTACCTACTTTGAAAATCTTTACTATTATAGGTTGGAAAACACAGAAGAAATGGACAAATTCCTTGATACATATGAATTATCAAAGCTGAATAAAAGAGATATATAAATTCTGAAAAGCTCAGCTTGAATGAGATTTAAAATGTAATAAAAAATTTATTAACAAAAAAAAGCCCAGGTCCTGATGGATTCACAGCTGAGTTCTACAAAAAAGTTAGAGAAAATTTAATGCCAACTCTTCTCAAACTCATCAATGAAATTTAAAGGGAAGAAGTTCTCCAGAAGTCATTCCTGGAGGTGAGTATTAAGCTGATACCGAAACCAGAGAAAGACCAAACCATAAAAGAGAACTACAAACCACTTTCCCTAATGAACATAGATGCAGAGGTTCTCAGTAAAATACCAGCAGACAGAATACAGAAAGCTATCAAGAAGATTATACATCATGACCAAGGTGCCTTCATCCCAGAAATGCAGGGATGGTTCACTATGTATAACTAAATAAGTGAAATATACTACATCAACAGAGGCAAATACAAATCATCATGTTGGCCATCTCAATGGAAACAGAGAAAGCTTTTCACAAAGCCCAACACTCATCCATGATAAAACCCTTCAGAAAATTTGAACAGATTGTCTTTACTTTAATCTGATAAAAGCCATCAATGATGATATGACAAGCCAACTCCACCCCCCCATGAAAAAAAAAAAAAAGCCGACATCAAACTACATGGACAAAAACTGAAAGTTTTCACTTTAAATTAGGAGTGAGATAAGGATGTCTACTGTCAAAGCTCCTATTCAATATAGTTCCAAAAATATTAGCCACAACATTTAGATAAGAGAGAAAAATAAAAGGAACAAAGATAGGAAAAGGAGAAATAAAATTATTTTTATTCACAGATGACATGCTACTTTACAGAGATGATCTCAAAAACTATACCTAAAGACTTCTAGATTTAATAGTCAAATTTGTGAGCATAGCTGGTGCAGTGTCAACACTCAAAAATCAGTAGCATTCCTATTGAACATGCTGAGAAAGGCATTATAAAACCATACCATTCATAATAGCATCCCCACAAAAATGAAATACTTAGGAATAAATCTAACAAAGAAAGCAAAAGATCTATATAGTGAAAATTTTAATGAAAAGAGATCGAAGAGAATTTCATAAAATGAAATGATAGTTCTCACTTGCAGATATTCCCAAAACTGTTATACAGATTTGATACAACCCTGGGGAAAATACATGTAGTATACAGCACATATCTGGAAAACCATTCCTTAAATTCTTCTGAAACCAAAAAGACCTAGAATAGTAAAAGCAATCCTGGGACGCAAAGGAAGGCAGGAGGCATCACAATCCCTGACTCATAATTACACTATAAAGCCACTGTGATAAAATCAGCATGGTACTGGCAAAGAAGGACAAACAAACCTGAGGATCAGTGGAACAGATTAGAAGTAGACACAACAGGAAACGCACTCAACCATCTTAAACGAGGGGGACACACATATTCACTGAAAGGCAGCCTTTTTAATAAATAGTTCTGAAAAATTGACTTTCCACATGCCTAAGACTAAAACTAGACCCATGTTTATCATTATGCACTAAACTAAATTCAAAATGTATCAAATATCTATATATTGAAACAAGAACACTAAATCTACCAGAAGAGAAAGTAGGCAGAAATCTGAAAAACAGAGAGGGTAGGAAGAACATTCATGAACAAAATTCAAACTGCATGGGAAATGCTTCAATGAATCAACAACTGTGATCTTACTGAAAAATTTTGTAAAAAATTTGTAAAAAAATGAAAGAAAGAAAAATTTTGTTGACACAAAGAAATCACCAACAGAATGAAAAGAAACCTCATACACTTGGAAAAGATTTTGTTCAACTTTCTCTCAGACAATGGACTTCTATGTAGTACATATAAAGAATTTTTTTCAAATCAGCCCCCTCCCCAAATTTAAATACTGAATCCAAACATGGGCATCTGAAATAGACAATGCTCCGATGAACAAGCAGAAATGGAAAATAAAGAAGAGAAACATTAGCATTTTATTTCTTTGGTTATTTGAGAAATGTGAATTAAAACAACACAGAGATTACATCTCACCCCGGAAAGAATGGCTGTCATAAAGAAAATAACCAATAGCAAATGCTGAAGGGGCTGTGGGGAAAAATGAACAGTCCTTCGCTGTTGGTGGCAGAGCAGACTGGTGCAATTACTATGGAAATCTGTGTAGAAGGTCCTCAGAAAACTAAGATCAGACATCCCATTGAACCTTACTATTTCCTTTCTGGGTACTTTCCCAGAAGAATTGAAAACATCATACTACAGAGATACATGAGTACAGATGTTTATAGCAACTGTAACTGAATCTTGGAAGTAACCCAAATGCCTACCAACTGAGGAATGGATAAAAAAGTGGTATTTTTATACACTGGAGTATTACTCAGCTATAAAAAAAAAGGTAAACTTGAAGCTTTTGTGGGTAAATGTATACAAGTCAAGATCATACTCATAAGTGAAATAAATCAGACCCACATGTATAACCATTGTATTGTCTCTCTAGTGTAAAAACCTGAAACAGTAAATGAAATCCAGAAATTACAATAGATATTATGAAAGGGAAGGAAACTACTTAATAGGGAAGAACAACTGGGATGAGGGAGAAGGGAAAAGAAAACAGAAGAAAGGGAAAGATTACATCCACGTACACAATTATAGCAAAGATAACTGTACTGCTACTAATTTCTATTGGTTCATTGAAAGGTTAAGCTAATGCTTCATTTTTTTAATCAATTTTACATGCCTATATTTGGTAATTTGATACTAGTATGCAATATAATAATCATTGTTGATTTCTTATGATCTTGTTTGGAAATGCTGTATCATTTTAACTTGTTTTTATGCTCTTTAGAAAACAAAAGTGTTTGTGGCACTGTGCTTGAATGGAAGTGATTCTGTTTCTGACCTCTGCAGCTGTCTGTCCTATTTTTTATATTGTATTTGGTTGTTATGGGTCTCACTACACAGCTCGGACTCATAGTGATCCTCCTGTTTCCAGCCTCCCCAGTGCTGGGATTACAGGCGTGAGCCACCACGTCCAGATTCTGTGGCTGGCTCAGCCTGCCCGGGGGTGGGGCCAACACAGCACGTGGTGCTAGGGACTGAACCCCGGTTCCTGTGCCTGCATGAGCAGGCGCTTAGCCTGCTGAGCTGTCTCGCCCACTCATCCTTTTGGATTGCTGCTCACCTAACTCCCCTGCTGATGCCGCGCATGCCTAGCCTGGATGCAATAGCTGGGGAAAGGGGCAGCCTCCTATAATACAGCAGCTCACAGCATTAGAATTAACTGCAGAATTAGGCATTTTACGGCCTTGACACCACCACAGAGAGCAAATGTTTAATCACAATTAAAAGCACCTTGGAGGTAGTCCATTTGCATAGTGGGAATTGCAATAAAGTTCTGTAATCTGGCTGAGCCTAGAGATCCAGCCCTATTCCTGGTAGGATAGGCTCTAATCCCTGTCACTCCTGCTGCTAGTTAGAATGTCCCCTGACCCCTGCACCTTCCTCAGGGTGTTGTTAAGAAACTTTTGTTGCCATGGAAAGACCAATTTATCAGCCCTATTTGGTGTCAGTATTCTTCCTCATCAGAATCCAGAAATCTATTAACTCAGATGTGCCTAAAAAGCCACTCTAACATGTAGCTTCCTCAATCTAGAACCCATCCTGATTCAGTTTCCCTGACCCCTGAAAAAGTGCTGAGGAGCACCTGTTTATCTCCCCCTGGTCAGATCTATCTAATGGCAGGGAGGGGTGACTGCATTCCAGAGGTGATGGATCCCTGGTCTCCAGCAGCTTCCTGCTCCAGATGTGTAGCCAACTACCCTGTTCCCAGCCCCTGGTGCAGAGCCAGCCAGCTGCGAGGGCTGCTCCTTTACCCATCACCCCTTTGCTGCAAGGAGTAGGGAGACAAGTCATTTAACTGCCCCCACTTCTCACTTTCCTCACTAAAAATGACCTTGTGGTAGTCCTAAGATGTAGAAGTGGTAGAAACAAGATGCCTTCTTCACAGTGCATATCTTGAACAAGGAAGCCGTCAGGAGTTCCCTGGCTGGGATGGAGAATGAGCAGTTGTGGATACAAAGGGATGCTCGGAGAGTCCTGCTGGTGTTGCTACAACTATTTCTCTCCCAGCTCCATGCCTGGGCTCAGACAAATGTATTTGCTGATTTCAAAGCCCAATAGCTTTTGCACAGACAAAATTTAATTAATCAATTAAATCAAAAGGAGAAAACCCTAGAGATTTATTATCATGTCAGGCTCTACTGGTCACTTTAATGATAGGATGATAACTGTCTCATAAGGAGCCATTTGGACAGCCTGCACCGTTCCACAAACAATAGATTTCTCCCTGTCACTGCCCAGATGAAGGGCAATTTTAAAAAGGTCGCCAGCACCTGTGCATTGTGGAGCTCCCCATGCAAACCTTTTACGTTCTCCTAATGGGAAACAACTAGGCCTCCAGTGCAATTAGGTCTGGAGAGTGGCCAGGTAATCTATTTGTACAGCGTGTCTGTCCCTATCTGCAAAAGGTGTTTATTTTTAGCTTCCCACACTGTTTCTAGCACCATATGTCCTTTGGAGACCGACAGCTTATTCAAGGGACTTTAAACAAGCTGTTAAAAGCAAGGAACGGCTGAAAAGGAGAGGGGGCAACAGAGAAGGTGAGCAGAGCCAGGTTCACCTTCGGTGTCAGAGGCAAGAAGGGGCTGCTCTGGAGTGTCAGCAAGTTGGCCAACAAACTTTTCAAAAAGCGTCCCACTGGTGCTCACCCAGAGCTTTAGAGAAATAATGCTCGGGAGGACCTGAGAGCTGGAAGGCAGCTGGGTACTGAATACACGTGACTCTTCATAAATAGCAGGAAGCCGTATTCCTGAGCTCAGGCTGCAAATACCAAGGGCAGAAGCAGAAAAAGAAGTCGGGGTTGGTGACATTCCCACAGGGCCTGGCTGGCTGCTGCCTGTTCAGGCTAATTCAGGGTGGCAGGAGGTCTGTGCTTGAGGTCACATCCGTAATCGTGATGGTTAGTATCAGAAGCCTGACACCACTCAGACAGTCCCTGGACACCTGCAGGGGACAGAGCTCCAAGGTTACACAAGTCAGCAATGACGGAAGCTCAGCAAGTTAACTCCCATGAGGTCAAACTCTTTGTGGCAAGGAAAGAGGGAGGGGCTGCGGCCATTGGCTTTCTGAATGCTGACAAGAACTCTGAGTGTCCTTGATAAATATTAAACAGCAGTGACGACGTCGTACCACACCAAGTATGTCTCTGGACTCAGGAAGCCTGGGTGAACCAGCTCAGTGTGATAATCATCAAGAGAACATCTAATGATCTTTAGTATGAAAGGGACAAATGGGAAGCCTGACAGTGAACACCCGAGCTTGCAAGATCCGCTGTGGTCTCAGACCTACCACGCCCATGCACAGACTCATGGCCACAGGAGTCTGTCGGCAGGCTCTCTGCCTAGGCTTTTTGTTTGTAGCTGACACAAAGATGTGAGTGGCTTCCTGAAGCACCTAGGAAAGGCAGAGGGGCTGAAGCTGTTTTCTTGAAAGGCTTTAGAATCACCTATGGATCTGTGAGTGAGAGGAGCTCTGAATCCCAGAGGCAGGTGTGGGGGGTGGTGCGGGCAGGGCAAGGGAGTAAATCCTTGTGAGGGTAGATGTGCGGGAGGTGTTCTCCTCTGCTGTAGATGGGGCTCTGCAGCACTGCAGACTCAGAACAGCGACTTCTGAATATGGTGGAGCGTCTTCCTCGGAAGCCTCCTGCCCGCTCCATTCCATGTCCATTTTCTCAATGGTGAGGTGCACACTCAGCAGGCCAGTGAGATGCCTGGATTGTGTATAAGATCTGACTGGGCCTGGAAATATCTTGGCTCAGAGCGAGGGATTTGGGACGTCTGAATCAGGGACCTCAAGTCCCCTGCAGGCTGCGAGGCCTCTGGGTTAAGACTGAACCTAGACTCACACCCCATCTCCACTAGTCGCTGGCTCAGTGGTCTTGGTGCAATTGCTCAGCCTTTGCAGTGGAGGACCCTCAGCGCTGTTTCTTTCCCATCGCTGAGACAAAATTCCCAATGCCCAAAATGACGGAAGGAAAGGTTCTTTTAATTATTATTTTTTAATTTTTTTAAAGGATATAAAATGGTAATAAAACAAACAGCATTAGGAAGGTGACAGAATTTCATTACAAACTAATACGAATTCAACAATGGTTATTGTAGTGCATAATGTTATCAAATTAGTTATTTAGGTTACTCAGACATAAATGTGGCTGCAAGGGCCTGGGGTGTGATCCCCGGGCCTGCTGTGCCAGCCCCACCTCCTTGGTGTGCAGAGACGGCGATGGAGACTGGGCATGGGGTGCGCGCCTATAATCCCAGCTCATGGGAAGCTGTAAACAGTCAGATCACTATGAGTCTGAGCTAGTAGTGAGATCCTGAGCACCCTGTAGAGCTTGCCTTAAAAATACAAAAAAAAAAAAAAAAAAAAAAAAAAAAAAAAAAAAAAAAAAAAAAAAAAAAAAAAAAAAAAAAAAAAAAAAAAAAAAAAAAAAAAAAAAAAAAAAAAAAAAAAAAAAAAAAAAAAAAAAAAAAAA
>PVKA01000523.1:116421-127460 GCA_004027165.1 Ctenomys sociabilis | reverse complement strand
GTTATAAGAAATTAAAAAGAAGAAAAACATGAGAATAAAAAGATAAATTTTAAGTATTAACTGCTTCCAAAAGACCAGCAGAGGTTGACAGCACAATTATCCACATTATCCTGCATATGCACATAAATATATTATTTTCCCCTTTCTTTCATCATTTTCAGCATCCTAGTTTTTCCTTCCCATTGAACAAATTCTTTCCCTTTCACACTATCTATTGTACCTTTCAGATTTTATTTACACTCTCAGGTTTCACACTAGCCTGATGTTTGCACGTGGGCATCTGATTTATTTCACTCACCAAGACAGTCTCTAGTTGCATCCATTTATCTGCAAAAGCCTTGAATTTATCTTTTTTATAGCTGAGTAATGCTCCATCGTGTGAAACTACCAGCATTTATGCATTCCTCAGCTGATGGGCATTTGGATTGTTTCCAGGATTTAGCTATGACAAATTCCGCTGCTGTAAACCTGGGCAACCATATATCACTGTGGTACGGTGATCTCTGTGCTTCTGGAAAAATACCTAGGGAGAGAATAGCTGGCTTGAATGGGACCTCCAATCCTACCTTTGTTGAGAAGTCTCCATAATGATTTCCATAATGGTTATACCAGCCTGGACTCCCCCCAAAAGTGGAAAAGCATTCATTTTTCCCCACAGTCTCTCCAGCATTTGTCATTGGTTGACTTCTTGATGATAGCCATTCTTTCTGGTGTGGGATGGTATACTACTGTTGTTTTGATTTGTATCTCTTGAGTTAGCAGTGATGTTGAACATTTCTCATGTATTTATCTCTTCATTTGTGAAGTGTATATTCATATCGGATGCCCATTTTTGGATTGGGTCTTTGAATTTTGGAGACCTGATTTATTATTTTTTTTAATTCTTTATATATTCTAGGTAGGAGTCCTTTGTCTGAAAGACAGTCCACTGCAATTTGTTCCCAATTCATGAATTTTCTTTTTACTCTGTTGGTGATTTCTTTTGACGTGCTGAAACTTTCAAATGGATGAGATCTCAGTTGTTGATGCTTTGAAGTATTTAGGAAGGAGAGTTTTATATAGCTCCATTTGTGGAATTTGTAATCCATGATCAGCTGGATCCATGGCAGGGTGGCATGGCAGAGGGACAACTGTTTATGGTGGCAGAAGACAGTAAAGAGCAAAAAGGGAGGAGCAAAGAGAACAAGCCTCTGTCCTTTTCTTATATTCTATCCAGGCTGCCCGCCCCAGGGCAGTGTAGCACTCACCCGTGATCCCAGCACTGGATCGTGTGTCAGTCACACACTCTAGAAGCCGTCCTATGACTGCAAGAGGCTTTGGGGACATTTAGGCACAAACCATAACAAAGGGAAAATAATGGTACCTTTCAAAACAGAGAGGAGGTAGGGGCTGGGGAGATGGCTCAGTGAAATAAGTGTCTACCTGGCAAGCGCAAGGTCCTGGGTTTAATCCCTGGCTGCACACACACACACACACACAAACACACACACACACACACACGTGTTTCTTCAAGTCTTTGGATAATATTGAGTCGCCAATCACTCAACTGCATTTATCCATCTTTGTTAACAACAATGAAAAGAAGAAATTAGGAGCAGAGCAGCCATGTTTAGGGTCAGAATCTACTAGTGGGCTATACTTGGGTAACAACCTATAGTCACAGATTGTGTCCTCTAGAACTTACCTTTGCCACCACTATTTAAATACACATCGTGGACAGTTCTTGAGAGTGTTCTGTTGGAAGTCAAGTCATGGTCTTCCAAATATTTGTAAGTTAGTTACATAAAATGCATAGAAAACTTAAGAGATCCTGGGCCAAGGTAAAGGACTATGTGTGAGTAAGGGTTTTGCACTCAAACCGGGAATGTAGATAGGAAAATATAAATCATGAGGCCAAGAGAGATAGCGAACTACTTCTGCCAGTGAGAAATGGAAATTCAAAATGAAGGAGGACTTCAGCTATTGGCTTGGCTGGGGTCATGGGCAGAGACCCTTCTGGACAGACTTGCTAATCAGCAGCTACGATAAAGGCAGAACTGTAGCCTCTGGAGCTATCTTAGCATGCTACCTGGTGCTTCAGGACACGGTGCCTTGTAGAGTGGGAGTCACCAGTGATAACTGACTGAGCAATGCCTGTCGGTTCAAACTGGAAGCAAGAGATGTGGAGAACACAGCTTGCTCAGCGTAAATCATCCATGTCATTGTAAATATGCCACGCACTGGGATATGGGGGAGGACAAGGTGCCGTATTTTACACCAGCACTAAAATTCTATAGACTTTGTTGTTGCCCATGTTTCCAGCGTGTGCAGCTAAAAATGAATCATTTATTGAGATTAACATCCTTAAGATTGACAGTGATCATTTCCGTCAGCAATTAGCCTGCTCATTTCTCTCCAGGGAAATACTTGCCACCCATTCTCCAACCCTGAGCAAACCGTTGATGTGTTTGTTTTTAAGTGAGTGTGAAAGGCGCCCAGCCTTGTGAAAATATTCTTGGAAGACTTTGTGCTTCAGGATGCAAAACTTGGGAAAAACGTAATTTAGGAGTAACTTTCTGAGCTTTCCTCAAATAAATAAGAGATGAGATTGTTGGGGCTGGGGAGATAGCTCAGTGGAATAAGTGTTTGCCTAGCAAGTGCAAGGTCCTGAGTGCTACACAAAAAAAGACTGTTAATGAGAGCATTAAAGTAATATATATTGTTGCATAAAAGAGTATAAATATTATCATTATTATTATTATTATTATTATTATTATTATTATTATTATTTGTATTTCTAGGGAAAGGTCTACAGGGTGTTTAGGCTCTCACTACTAGATTGGACTCATAGTGATCCCCTTGTTTAAAGCCTCCCAAGAGCTGAGATTATAGATCACATCGCCATACCTAGTCTCAGTTGCTGTCTCAGAGAGACCCAGGGCTTGGAGGGGCTGGCAGGGCAGGCCCAGGGATGGAACCCTCTGGTCCCTGCTGAGTTATTTGCCCAACCCTAAGTATAAAATGATAACAAAGTGCGCTATGTACTTACAATAGAATAGCATCCTGTGACAAACACGAGCACATACTGATACATGGTATAATGTGGATAAACTCACAATCGTGCTAAGTGGAAGAAGCCAGACACAAAAGACCATGTATGGTATGATTCCTTCTATGTGCAACATGCCACGCTGGTAAATCCATGGAGATAAAAGGCAAGACCCGAGGGAAAAATCGCTACTAACAGCATGGAAACTTCTCTCAAGAGAGATGGAAATATTTTTAAATCAGAGTATGGCTACAGTTGTACAAGTATCTGAACATAACTGAAAAGGACTGAATTGTACACCGAAATGAATTTTATGGTACACACATTACATTATAATAAAGCTGTCAAGACAGAGAAAGGAGCATGACTCTTGCTAGATGCTGCTGAAAGAGCTCTTTAAAGTAGGGCTAGACATTTTGAAGCCTTTGAAAAGGACAATAAAATAGGGGCCCAGGGCCGAACAAGGCAAAACTCGGACTCAGTCTCTCAAGGTTACAGTGGCATCCCCCCACTCCCTGGCACAAATGAGACAGCAATTCCCCAAGGTCAGCTGGTCGGCATCCGGGCATGTCTCTGTGTGTGCTGCGATGTTGGCCCCAGTGGGAGGGAGAACCAAAGCACTAGAACCAGATCAGACCCTCCTGAGGGGTGTGAAAGGAGGGCATTCACAGCCCCAGAAGGGAAGGAAAACTGGGCGTTCAGTGGCACCGTCCCAGGGCAAGAGAGTCTGAGTGAAACTCTCGCGCTCCAACTGCACAGCCCAGAGCAGAGGTGGTGGGGACTCACCGTGTAGCACGGTCAGACACGTGTCGCCCGGCTTGCTTCCTCCTGTCAGTGTGCCATTCTGCCAGAAGCTGCAACCAGCTTATTATTCATAACTGTGATTGGGAACTCCACTTGGGGATTTTTTCCCCATCTGTCTAATTAAATGGTAAGTCCCCAAAGGCAGAGACCAGCATGAGCTTCAACATGTGCCCTGAGCATAGTTTTTGGTGCTGGATAAATATTAAACAATAGTCTAGTAATAAAAGATTAGCATTTCCACCAGGCTTTTGTAGTTGTAAAAAGAAACCCTTTGGATGGAGTTGAAGGAGTTTCTCTTGGTTTTCATATTTCTCAGCAGGAGCTTTTCTCCCCACTGTCAATTACATTTTTCATACCAAGTAAGCCAAGTTGGCAGAGGACTGGAATTAAAATAGTTTCATGTTGGAGGACAGCCAGGTAGGACCTCAGGTGAGCACTTGTTCTCGTTAGAGATGGGAGACAATTGAGGAGCTATAACACGGGTTCCTCTAGAGGGAATTGGCCCAGATCAGCTAGCGGTCTACTGAAGAGCTGTCCAACAGAGCGTTTGTGGTGGTCACCGTGTCCTTCGATGCAGGACGAACTGTCGCTAGCAGCTACCATACTAGACAATGCAGCACCGGAGGCTCTGCAGGGGGGACAATTGTACAGTAAGCAACATCAAAAATGTATGCACAGGTAACAGTGAAACTTTCCCTTTACAAATTGTCATGATGGTCTGTCTCATCTGTCTATTCACCAAATGCCCATTGTTGGCTTTCTGAGTGTACAGCTCTGCAATGGCCTCTGGAGATACCTTAGTGGAAAAACCTGACAAGGTCCCTGCTATCACTGTGCAGAAACAAATGAGTGAAGAGGAAATGACAACTGGCTCCAAATAACAGCCAGTGTTTTGAGGAAACCTATAGAACTGTGGGACAGAGATTGAGCTTCTTCCAAGAGACAGGTCAGGAGAGGTCTCCCTAGGAAATAGGATGTAGGTAGGTATTAGTGGGATGAGAAGTGGGTGGGAGAGGTGGCTTTGGGTGGGTGCTGTGGTTTGGCTCTAGGTTTCTCCTTGAAGCCTCATGTAGTCATAGGGCAAACTTGTAGAGGTTGTGATGATAATTCATGATCCAGTGCTGGGATTATGGGTGTGAGCACTACACCTGCCCTAGGGCAGACAGCCTAAATGGTTGATGCTTTGGATTTGAGAGCAAAAAGAAACTGAAAAGAAAAAAGACCATCCCTAGGATTGTCCACTGAAAGAAGCTGCTGGCTGCTGGCTTCACTGGAATGTTGGGAATGAACACTGTACCTGCTTTGGTTTTGCAAACTCTGTATTTTTCCCAATCATAGAAAGTTGATATAAGAGAGAGTGAGAAGAACCATCTCATTTGGCATTTAGACATTTGTATTTTTAGATCTATTTCTTAAAAATTGCCTTTTATATAAAGGTTGTATTTAACTCAAAAATCCATTAAGTTTCAGGAGGACAAAGAAACTTTGCTTTGCCCCATTCATTCCCACTTTTTAAACCTTTTAAAATGTAGGAATTCTCTCTAAAAGATGTCTGTATCCTGGTAATAGCACCATCTGTCTGCTGTCTTTAAATGAGATAAGAACTACAAGGAATGTACCGAGTCCACAGCTTCTGTAGAAGTAGATCAAAATTTCCTTTTAGCCATCCAGGAATATGGAAAATAACTAAAATTGGACTGATCCATAAGTCAGCAGAGTTAGAGCCTGGTAGAATTAGGAAGATAATATTTTTTGCCATGCTGCTACCCAGTGCTTACAACTGTTTCAAACTGTATTTCTAAACTACCTCAATGCTGACACTGAAGGGAGGAGTCTCCTGTCTTTAAGCATCACCTTGTTCCTCCCCTGTCACCTCTGAGGAAGGTCCTCTCTCTTCTCATATTCTGTAAGTGCCTTACCACTGCCTAGATCGGCCTGATCTAATTCTTTCCTATAATTTCTCACTTGATACTTATGAAATCTCTTTAGACAGCTCTTTTTCATACTACAGTTAGATGAGTATGTTGACATTTGACATGATAAAAAAATCTTTATTATATTGATCAAGAAATACATAGTGGTAAAAATGCTCTACACTTAACAATTATTTTTACATATGTGGAGACTCCTCAGAAAACCAGCCCTGGAAATCCTATTCAATCCAACTAGTCTTCTTCTAGGTATTTTCCTAAAATAACTAAAAAATCATACCATAGTGATACACGTGCACCCATGTTTATAGCAGCACAATTCGTCAGAGCCAAATCTTGGAAACAACCAAGATGCCCATCACTTGAGGAATGAATGAAAATGACGTGGTGTTTTACACAATGGAGTGTTACTCAGCTATAAAGAAAGATGAACTCGAAGGTAAGTTGAGCAGCTAGAGGCTGTACTCATAAGTGAAGTCAATCAGACCCACATGTGTAAATATCATTTTGTCTCCCTACTGTAAGAACCTGAAAGAATAAATAAAACCTGAAAAGTGCAATAGATATACTAACATGGTAAGAAACTGAACCTACAGATTAAACAACAAAGATGAGAGAAAGGAGAAAAGAGCAAAAAAGGGAGGAGGGAAAAAATTGCAAGTATAAATTTGTATTTCATTCTTCACACTAGCATTTCTGCACTTTGGACAATGAGTTTCCTTGTCATTTGTTTAATATTTAAATACTATTTCCACCAATGTGGGTTCAAGGCTGTCTTGGAGTTACTGTGGGTCTCTGGGTCATCACTGACATCTGCTGATCAAACTACACTTTTCAAATTAGGAAACTGAAATGTACAGAGGCAAGTGATCGGGCCCAAGGAGATATTTCGCTGATGGCAGAGTAGAAACTGAGACCTGCTCATTTGATCTTTCCATTCAAGATCTTTTCCACTGCAACTTGATTTTTCTCAGATGTGAAGATCACAGGAAAGGAAAGTAATTGAGTCAAAACTGGCAGGAGAGTCGCAAACCTTCCTGGGAGGGGTTGCCCAAGAGCCTTCTAGGAGAGGCTGGGAAGCCCAGTCTATACTCTTGGGAAAAGGGTGCAGTGGTTGATTAATAATATCTGCCACGAGGGCAGAACTGAGGGTCAAGTCAAGTTTGCCAGGGCTTGGGAAGTGAACTGTTCAAGCGTGGGGACTTTTAGGTGATCTTAGGCTGGTGGCTCCCATGGCGTAGAACCAAGCTCTGCTTTATGTCTGTCTATCCCTGCCATGTGAGAAGACACCAGAAAAGAACAACAGGATGAGCTTTGGGTACTACAGGAAAAATTCCCATTCCTTTCTCATGAGCCTATGATTTTTCTACTGTAAGTTAGCTATCTGTGGTGAGAAAGCCTTCTGAATGTTCTGTACCAACTTTGCTAGACAAGGAGATGGAGGTCATGGTGATTGCAGAGGAACTGGGTCGTGATCATTGGGGGCAGCCCCGGACATTTGTCAAAGAAATTTAAGTTAAAAATGAAAGATTAGCATTTTATTTATTTATTTATTTTTTCTGTTTCCGTTTACCCCCAAAACAGCGATCTCTTGTGCTTGCATTTGAGTACATAGTTGAGTCCGGAAGAAGCGAGAGAAAGCAGCCTTCTCATAGAAAGCCTGTGCATAGGGCCAGGAAGATGGCTTAGTAGAATAAGTGCTTTCCTGGCAAGCGCAAGGGGCTGAGTTTAATCCCCGGTTGTGTGCAGAGGCAAGTGCTAATCAGAGATGCAGTGCAAACTGATTCAGTTCCTGGCACTAGAAGTTTAAATTATAATCTTCACCCACGCATAGGGGTACCTCATGCAAACAGAAAGGAGTTTAAAAAATTGATTGTGTTGCCCCACAAAAGAAGCTGGCCTTGAATGTTGGAGGCCTTGTTTTTCTTTTCATTGTATTTCATTTCTATCCTGCTCCTCTTCCTCTCCCCTTCTCCTCCCCCTGCCTTTCCCCTTCTCCTTCATCTCTTTCTCCCCCTCCTCCCCCTGATCCTCCTCCCCCTCTCCCTCATCCTGCCTCTGCTCCTCCTCCTGCTCCTTCTCCTCTCCTTCCTCCTTCCCCTCCTCCTCTATCTCCTTCTCCTCCATTTCCTCCTCCTTTTTGTCCTTTTAGTTTTTGTTTTTGGATAGCCAGAAATCCATTTCTGTCAGCACAAGGCCAACCATCGCAGAATGATGTGCAAGCTAAATACTTTTTTTCAGATGACCTAGTGTAATGATTAAAATGCTGAATTGCTTTTTAAAAAGGTTTTTTCATTGTAAGAAAAAGAGTCAGAACCCTCCCTACACCATACAGTTCCCACTCCCTGTTTTCAAATGTCTGTGAGAGAAAATAATATGAAACATATATTTTTTTCTTGGTAAACCATTTGAACTCCTTTATCCGAAAGTTTTGCCAATGCTTTCATCAGTTCCTTCAGAGATCTCTGTGATTCTGCTTTTACTTTGAGCAAAGAAATAAATTGGGTTGCTTTGCAGTGTAAAATAGAAGGCTTGCTAAAAGCACTGACTTCAAAATTGTGCATTTGGAGAGAGCGTATTGAAGAAATAGTGCCTCGTGCTGCCTGTGCTGAGAGGCCCGCATGGGCTTATGTAACCCTCTTGGGTTCTTCTGGAAAGAACCTGGAAGACATGCTCAGCTTCAGCCAATGTAAGTGTTTTCCTTTGACTTTGTTTCTGATTCATTTGCTCGTGCCTCCATTAGCAATTTACCTTTAATTCCACATTTTGTGGAAAACCAAGATTGCTCTAAAACAGACTCATCTCACATGCATGTGCCTGACATTAAAAAAAAATAAAAGAATATAATACGCTCCATACTCAGAGTACACAGTCTGTCTCTCCCTTTCACCACCAAACAATATTTATGAGGTTCCATGATGAGACTGCTCATGTATTTTCCGTTCCTGTACGTCAGTCCTGGCTGTGTAACTCCAGTTCTCTGTCATTTGAAAGGACTCTCTGCTTGGCTCCCAGAGGCCAGCTTTGCCTCCCAGGTTCAACACTCGGTGGCCAGCAGTGAGGTCACCCATGGCCAGCACCCTGCTTGATTCAGACCAGCAGTGGCTCAACGGTGGGCCAAAAGAGTTCTCAAAATCGCGTGCCTTCAGGGTGCCCTGTTTACTTAGGCCTCATTAATCTACACTCTCCTGAATTCTGCACGTGGAATCCAGTAACAGCTAAGTGCCATGCCCATCCGATTTGAGTCCATGTCTCACTATTCTCAGAGACCCCGGTGAAATATTTCACTTTTCCCAGTACCCGATCATCATGGCTATGGATTTTGATGTAACAAATGTTTGCTTATCTATGTTTAAAATACGTATTTAAATGTAAATGTGTACACAGACCCACATCTATCTTAAGAGATGATTGTAAAAATTATTTGGAGAAAGACTGAGGGAGTATTTATTTATTTATTTACTTTGGCAGAACCAGGGATTGAATGAAGGAGCATTTAGCACAGGAAACAATAATTATCACTGGGAGCCAGGGAGATGGCTCAGTGGAATACGCGCTTCTCTGGTAAGCACAAGGACTTGAGTTCAATCCCTGGTTCTGCCAAAAAACAAATGCAACAATAACAATAAAACAATTATTATTGCTCACCTATGGCGAGTTAATGGTACTGCTCTTTACAAACCACCTTTGTGCTCCACACAGCTGCTGTTCCGCACAGTAGCTGAAGAGCAAGGCCCTGTCAGCATTCACAGGATCTCTCTTCTCCAGATACAGTGATGGAACGTCAGCTACTATGGAGCCAGAGGAAGGAGGATCTCAAATTTAAGACCAGTCTGGGCAGGTGAGCAGGTTCAACCCTGAGGACCACCAGACAGATTTATCTGGCCTGGAAGTCTTGTCGCGCTAGCTGGTCCTTCTTACTCCAGGTCGCTGGCCTATTATGAGTTCTGAAGATCCCCAGTGTTGTAGGCTCTGATGTTGGCTTTAATCTCAAGCCCACTCTTCACTGAAAAAAAAATGTTTTTTTTTCTAGTAATTATAAAACACCCAAATTTTTATCCACCCAAACTGGATTAACTCGAAGAGCTCCTTCCCCCTGAGGGTTCACATCTCTTCCGGCCTCGCATGTGCTTAGCTTGGTCCCTCTGGAATTGCCTTCCTGTAGTCTCCTGCCTGGAGCTTCTCTGAAGGTGGATTCAGATTGCGTGATCTGCTCCTGCTGTCTCCTGACTGCTCTGACAGCCTTTCCCTCCTGCACTGCACTCTGAGTGGTTTCTTAAATTCATTTAGCTGGTCCTTTTTTTCAAATGTGTGTGATTTCTTGTTCAATCTAATGAATAAAGTCTCAAATTTTGTAATTCTTTAAATGCTGCATTATATCTCCACTTTCTTTTGGTCCTGGGAATTGAACTCAAGGCCTTGCACTCACCAGGCAGGCACTTGTGCCACTGAGTCATATCCCCGGCCCCTTAAATGTTGTGTTGCCACTAGTTAACTTTTTAATCCTCACGATCTTTAAACAACAATGTCTTATTCAATCACTTGTACATCTGTAACTTCCTTAGCTGTGGTTTTGAATATATCTTTTATACTTTCAATTTAGATGATTATTTCTAGCTCTTAAAAATGCTAATTATCATAGTTGTTATCTCAATGAATTATCCTTGGTTCTTTGTCTTTTTGGTACAAATCATCTCATTGAAAAGAAAGGGAACTATCTCCGGGATAGTGATTTATTTTGCAAGTCTTTTATTTTCTGAATTATAAAAATATTCCTATGGAACAGCTTCACAATTGATTCTCTGTACTTTTCCATGCTCGTTTTTATGCTAATTTCTCAGCTTGGGTTCCCATACTACATGTTAATTTGGACGAGACATCTGATCACCATGGACGTGGGTTTTGATGTTATTGTGTGTGTATAGCTATTTTTCCATCTATAGCTCTGGATGGATTACAATTTTATAGGATACAATTCTGGGACAACAGATGCTGGTATACAAAGAATACTTAGGGACTCCAGGAATTTGGTAGAGGCCTCAGTTCCAGTCCTAGCTTTTCATTGTCCAAAATGTCACTGCGGCATCAGGCTCATTCATACTCCATAGCCAGCTTCGTTCCTGGGGAGCAGGAGACCACCTCTTACTTGCACACTATAAGCATGCATTTATTCATCTTGCTGTTTTTAAGTTTTTTTTTTTTTTTTTTTTTTTTTTTTTTTTTTTTTTTTTTTTTTTTTTTTTTTTTTTTTTTTTTTTTTTTTTTTTTTTTTTTTT
>PVKA01000523.1:96554-116321 GCA_004027165.1 Ctenomys sociabilis | reverse complement strand
GTGTATTCCTGTGTATCTCTGAGCCTTGCCTGGCCATCACTCAGGAAAATGGCCTGCTTGAAGCACTGAGCTCAGGACTAAATTCATGCTTTGATTACTCCTCTGGACCTTTTGATAAAGAAACAAATCTATACTGCCCATTTTATTTAAGTAGCTGTTTTGAATGCCAGGTATTTAATTATTTTTTATGGAAATACCTTCCATATTTGATCATCTCAAAATACATAAAGAAGTTTCTTACAAGAGCATCATTTTTCCTGCAGGATAAACCAGAAGAAAGTTACTTCTAAAAACCAACTCCGGATCTTCTCAAGAATGTCAAAGATTAAATAAGGACAGCTGTTTTTTCCCTAATTTGATTGGAACTCCAAGCCACTAATTGTGTTTTCTGCAATAAGCAAGATCAAAACACTTTTTTTGTCTTCATGTTTCCAGAGCATCTAAGTGGTGAATAGGCTATGAAATTTCTCACAAAAATTTAGGTTAAAAAAGGAAGTCGGTGCTTTCTTACTGATCTAAATTGTCCTGGCAGCTAAATAGTCTCCAATATGTGGAAATACAATTTGGGTTTTATAAGTGTTCGATTTTAGTAACAATAATGAAGAGTTCACACAGATTTTCTTCTTAAAAAACAATTCCCATGGTCTGTAATAGTCATATATCCATGACCAAAATGGAGATCAACATTAATACCTGAAGATGGAAAAGGCCAGGGGAGCCAGGAGGTATTGGAAGAGACCCTGATTTGTGCCTCTTTGCCCAGATGGCAGGCCTGCAGTGTCAGAACTAGGGTGAAGCAGATGGTATATTACCCTTGTGCACAAAATTGAAGGGGATTTCAAGAAACCCAGTGATGGAGACAGATGAGATTTTAAATTAATATTAAGAATATGTTTACAGGCCAAGGAGATAGTTCAACTGTCCAAGCATCTGCCTGGCAAGCAAAAGAACCGGGGTTCAATCCCTGGTACCACATGCTGTGCTGGGTGCACTGAGTTGACCACCAAGACCAGGTGAGATGCTACACAAGTATACTCTCAGCGCTGGAGAGGCTGAAACAAGAGAATCACTATGAGTCTGAGCTGTGTAGACCCTATACCAAATGCATAAATTGAAAAAATAATAGATTACAAGATATAAGCATACAAAGTTGGTCAAAATTAGATTGTAAGATATAAGCATGCAAAATTGGTCAAAAAGAAAAAAAATTAATCTTTAACTGTTCCTTTCAACAGAGGAGTAGAAATCAGCAGTACAGTTATCCAAACTAGCCTTGTATATACATACATGTTTTTCCCTTCTTTCTTTTCTCCTTTTCTTCATCCCAGCTGTTTCTTCCCTTGGAGCAGGTATTGAATTTCTATCATCTTGTTTAGTGTCATTGTGTATCATTTGTAGTGAGGCAGCACGGCTTGTATCTTCTCAGCCTTGACGTTGCTTTAGAAGGCTGACGTTGGTCATGGTCGCATTAACATCAGGAAGTTGGCAAAGGCTAGGGACTGGTGCTTAAGTCATTGTCAAGCAGTTAATAATGTGGATTGCAGGTAAAAACGCCTCACATTTGTAGCCATTGTATATGGTAGAGTCTGGCTGAATGGCTTCAAACCAAACAGTTCAACGGCATCCCATGACAAGGGAAGGATGCTG
Source organism: Ctenomys sociabilis (assembly GCA_004027165.1). Classification (NCBI taxonomy): domain Eukaryota; kingdom Metazoa; phylum Chordata; class Mammalia; order Rodentia; family Ctenomyidae; genus Ctenomys; species Ctenomys sociabilis. Next base: position 114,674 of record PVKA01000523.1, on the reverse strand, counting down.
TACATTTTATTAATTGTAAGTTACAAGCTCCGTATCCCTTGTATCAGTAAAATTTATTGAAAGCTTCTATGTTTTTCCATGCATATTTGTATCTATTTGTTTCTCTCCAAGTTTGGAGTGCTAGCTACTGAATATTTACCAGCAGACTCTTGACCGTGCTCATCGGATGGAGATTTAGTGCGTGTGTGTTTCCATCATACTAGCCCTAAATTTGTCTTTCTGAGAGAAAATGGCTTATTTCCTTCTCTAGATAGAAAACCGGACTCCTCTTCTTCCTAGAGAAGACTTAGCACTTACTGTCCACTCCAGTAAAACAACAGCTATTCTTGCATCTTGTTTTTGTCATGCTGTCACAAGGAGTAGCTAGCAAGCCCTTAACAGCACTGTGTGCCAGGTGTGTACAGGGGGTGTTTTGTCTGCATTTCAGTCTTCACTCACCTCTGTGCGGTAGGTCCTAGTGTGAGAACCAACTTTATAGGTGGGAAGATTGACGCGGTGTAATTACTCAGCAGTGAAAAGGGAGTTTCTTTTTTTTCTTTTGCATATTTGGTACAGGGTCTCACTACGCAGCTCACAGTCATAGTGCTCCTCCTGTTTTAGCCTCCCCAGAACTGGAATTACAGGTGTGTGCCACCTCGCCCAGACTGGGTCACCAGCTCAGTGCACCCCAGGGCAGGACCAGTGCAGCATGCCAGACTAGGGACGAACCCTGGTCCCCGTGCTTGCCTAAGCAGGCGCTTAGTCTGCTGCGCTATCTTGCTGGTCCTTGCAAAGGAAACAGAATTTATTCATTGCTTTCAATTTGTTTCTTGGGTTATTTAAAAACACCATTTTCCCTCTAATAAATTAAATGATATTGTATCTTCTCAAATGTATAGCATAGTATTAAAATTTTTTAATAAAATATACATCATTAAATGAACACAAATTTACCATGGTGGGATGTGTTAAAGGAAAATAGTAAAAACTATATATAAAAGACTATAAGTTTGCTCATGAAATATAGGTAATATCTTAGCCCAATTGAAAAATCAATATAATGGTTTGTAATCTGAATATAATGAGAGACATTGACACTAGCACTCAAGATCTGTATCACTGACTGCAGTAGACACATTTAGCATGAGTTCTAAAAAAATGAAATTTGGTGACTGCAACTAAAAAAAAGAAAGAAAAAATGAGTTCCAACACTGACATTTCTGATTCTTTCTGACCCCTTCATTCGGACACCAGCTTTACTGCATGGGCTCCAATAATCTATTTGGAGTAAAAGCCTTCTGTTTCAAAATGATAAGATATTCCAGACAGTATTACTGACTTACTTTCTACTGTGCTGTGTGGGTATGAGGAGGTTGCCATGGAAAGTCCCCAAAATGGCCCCTGGAATTCACTCCAAGTAGAAAGCCTCAGGGGACTGGGGGTCCCGGTGTCTTCACAAGCAGGAGCAGCCGTTCCAGGGTCGGGAGGCTCTCACTCCCACGAGCTTTCGTCACAGCTGCCTGCAAGGTGGCCTCACCTGCTCTGAGGCTGAGACACTCGTTTCTTATTTATTTCTTGTACTCATCTCCCAGATCTTCCTTGAGGAATTCATTGTTTCTCCTTCTCTCAGTGATTCTGACAGGAGTTGCATGTGGATGCAGAATTCGAGCATCAGACCCCTGCAGTTGGGAGGCACTCACAGATGTTGCAGTCCCCTTTAGTCTTCTCTGAAGGAGAGGCTCCAATTCCAGCCCCCATGGCAATGCGTGCTGTCAGCTGACAGACCTGAGGTAGGACCAGAATGGGGTTCTGACAGTCACCTGACACTGTGCATCATCAAAGACTTCCCAGTGAGGCCTCGGAATCTAAGATAAAGTTCAACTTTTCAGTACTTGATGGTACTAAAGGCCTCCTTTCCCCAAACTCTCACTCCCAAGCTGGCTCAAGTTCACAAGCACCTCAGGTGCAACTGGTAGAAAGTGAGGTAGTTCAAGAATTCTGGTTCTCTTCCCCTTCCCATTTCCTGCCTCTTTGCACTTACCAAGTTCATTTCCTGGCTTTCTGCTTGCAAATTAGGGTGCTAATTAAGGGAAAAGTCAGAAGTAATGCTGATTCTTATCTGTGATGCAAAGAGAGGCTCCGATGAAGCAAGACGGAATTGAGGTCTGCTGCTGATAGGGAAGAGATCCTTCTGTTCCCCAGTAATGGAAAAATACAGAAAAATAAGAGCAGACCAAAAGAAAAAAATGCATACTACATAATGCATCTCTAAGCATGTGTGGCTATGATTGCATTATTTTTCTGCAGAGTGGGAGGGCGACTGTGTGTGAGAGATCCCATCTTCTAAATGTGCACAGGGCTGAGTCTTTTGTTTGGAATTCTATAAGTATGAACCAATTCTCTCCTTGCATGGACTATAGCTCCAAACATGGACTGTAAGTTCTGTTGGAGTAAGCATCTAGTCATGGTAGCAGTAAAGGTTGTTTTCCTGCCCACCAGCTGCTCTCCGTGCAAGGCACAGAGTAAGTGCCCTGAGTACGTGATAGCCTTGTCCTCCCAAGCCCACATCCAGGAAGGAAGTAATGGGTTTGAACTTGGGGAGCCCGAGGTGGAGCAAGAGTTAAGGCCACTTGCCCAGTGCTATGCTGACTGCACAAGGCCAGGCTAGGGCTGGTTCTCAAGTCTCATTCTGCAGCCTGGGTGCTTCCCTCGTGCCCAGGGCATGAAAAGTCCTAGAGATAATGCATACTTTTGTCTTCCTACCACTACCTTGTTGACCTTGGTGCAGGCAGGTGGGTGACAGCAGTGGTGGCGATGATTTATTCTCCCTTCCTGACTCTCATTCCCACCACTTCAAATAGAACCAACTATGTAGGGTTTTGTGGCAAGAGAATGAGCACTGGTGGAGCCCCAAGACCAGACCTGACAGTTAGCCAACAGTGGGCAATTAGTAACTACGATTTGTGTATTAATTCTGTTGCAAAACAGTACCTGGTCTTCAGTAAGCAAATTGTAGGCACGAAGAAAGAGAGAATGACCGTGGAAACTCCATTTATTGAACACTCTTTTCCTTATTTATTCTTGTATCCATCCACTCAGTGAACATTTGTTAAGCCTCTACTCTGGAGAGAGGCATTTTTCTGTGTTGCTTTAAAAAGAAAACCAAAAACAGTCTGAGGTTTTTACTGTGTAGTAGGCATGATATCTGAGGTGTGCTTTTGGCCTGCAGGGCCACAACTTTTCATGCTGTCTTCTGCATTTCAGATACTGGATTAGACCCAAGGATTGGCTAAAAGCACTCCTGGCCATGCTAGGGACGAAGGGTTTATAGTCTGGCTAAGAGTCAGCAGTAGGCTTTGCAAGGGACGTGAACAAAATGTTCAAAAGAGGAAGAAGGATTCAGTCCATGAGAGAGTTCATCCCGCAGGTAACTTGGAGGGTGCTGGGAGAGGAGGGGAGGAAAAGAAGACCCAGAAAGCAGCAGGGTTGAAGTATCAGGTGCAAGGCAGTTTGAGGATTCAGTGTCCAGTTACCCCTTGGACTAGAGTTTTCCTGTTGGCATAGCAACTGCTACAAAATAAATTCAAGCTGGTACTTCAAACCATGCCACTGAGACTGACCAGGAGTCATTTAAATTGCTGGTTTGTTATGTGTAAGAATTTGCCTAACCTCCCACCTGCAATTGCAGCTCAGTGATCTCTTGTTTAACATACTGATAGGTTTCTCAGGTCATTATCTTCCTTAAACCGTTTTTTTCTTTTTCTTTTGCTCATCTCAAAAACATGCCAGGAGATGTGTTGATTCTCTCAGGTTTCCGTGAGATCCCCCAAGCCTTCTCCCTTTGTATGAAAATGCTGCCCAGGTGGTATTTGCAGTCTGCAGTCCATCTCTCACATCTCTCACCTTGGGTCCCTGCTCTGAGCAGCACAGGGTGCAGGGTGCAGCACACCCAGCCTGTCCTGCTCCTGCTGCTCATGGGATTTGGGAAGCCCAGGCCTTCATGGAGCACAGCAGTGCCAGCTACATTGCTTCTTCTAGATTGAGGGAAAAGCATGCAGACATTGGCACCGTGACTATCTTCTAGACACAAAAGACCATTCCACAAACCAGGCCCTCATGTCTGCTCTCCTCACTGACACTTGAGGCAGAATGAAGAAACCTTGTGAAAAACAAAAGAATGATTTAGGGTGCTTTCTCCCATTAAGGAAGCTAAAACTAACAAATAAAAAGTCTTGGTTTCATAGAACAGTGATAGATTTGCAAAACAAAATAAATGCCTTGGTCATTTCCTCTTGTTTCTGCTGCCAAACGTGCACACATATACACACATGCACACATATACATGCATGCACACACATGCATGCATGAGCATACTTGCACACCCACATGCATGGATACACACACATGCATGCATACACATGCATTGTCACGCACGTAGGCACACACATGTGTAAAAGTGAAAGACATAAAGACAGAGAAGGACAAACAGGCTCCAAAGCCTAAAGACTGGAAGTTGAGGTTACGATCAGCTCATGCTGGGAGAGTGGATTGGTTTACCTTTCTAGGGAAGGCGAATGCAGCATTTTAGACCCTTAGACAAGAAAAGTTCTTCTGATATATGGAGTCCCTAGAGATTCTGCTCACATTTTACTTTCTCACCTCTTTCTGAATTTGAGGGCAAATAATTTCCTAAGCCAACCATGCCTCTGTGTCTTACAAAACAGGGGCAGAGAACTTAAGTGCTTACATGTTGAGATTTGTAGCGTGGGAGAGCAAGCCCCACCATGTCTGCAGTTTGAGTGATAAACCTTCATCGGGTTTGGCGACAATGATGAGCAAGGGCTGTAGCAGATTCCTCTTTGGCATTCACTGTTTGGGACACTTCTGAGAGCTCTGCTTGCATCATTCCAGGTAATCCTCTGAAGGACTGACCTTTTGAGGGGGTTCTTACCTCAGCTCCTCTCTCTGAGGATGAAGAACTGATGTCTGTGCATTAAGTAATATAACACGATCCTCAAAGCTACAAGCTCGCATGTGCAGACATCATATTATTTCCTTAGTGTGAGAACCCGAAAGAGAAAATGGAACCTGAAGTGCAAAATAGACACTGGTAAAATGAATTGTGGAGAAGGACAGGAGAGGGAGTAGGGGAGAGTTATCTATGTATGTAAACAGGATGGTTTGGACAACTGTACTGTGCATTTCTGTTGGTCTATGGAAAGAAGCAATTAACCCTTTAATTTGCTTCATTTCCTTTTTTCAATTGTTTCTCCTTTGTCTTCTTAGTTTCTCATATATTTCTTTCTTTTTCCAATTTTACATGCACATATCTGATAATATGAATAACTGGTTGGAAGACAACACTATGTATTACAACAAATACTGTGAAATTTATATTACTTTGTTAACTGAAAATCTGTATCACTTATATATTTTTTTCTGTTGTAATTCTAATTTGTACTTTCTTTAAAAAAAAAAAAAAAAAAAACTAGAGAGCCTAAAGGCTAGCATCTGAAACCTTGCAGCACAGCTATAGACCGAACCTTCTCAATCAGGGGGAATGATGCCCTGACACCATGGACATTTGTCCATTTAAGGAGATCCTATCACTTTCCAGGAGTTGTTGGGACAGTGCTGCAATTGGCATGGAGTAGGTAGAAATGAAAGATTATCAGCCCCAAATATTTTGAGTGCCCAGGCTGAGAGACGTGGTTCTCAAGGCATTATTTCCTCAGGTCTCCGTGCCCAGCAGGAAGCATTTTTGGGGGACTGAGCAGAGGAGCCACAGCCACTGCCACTGGGCTGGGGGTGTGGGGATGGGTGGAGGGATGGAGCAGGGGCGGCCTCCATTGTGCATGGCTGGGCAGACTCACTTCAGGAGGAGCAGGGCACAGGCACCTCTTAGCGCTGTTTGTTTATCTCTTAGGGCCACAAGGGCTGATACTCAGGTGTAAAACTTGAGAACAAAAATTTAATCTGTGAACAGTGTGCTCCCCAATGGGCTGGCTGAGCTTTCCCAGGTTTGTGTTTTTCTGGTATGAAGAAATGTTCGCTGCAAAGACCTTTCATTTGGCTTCTGGCTGAAATGGGTAGGGAGCTCTCTGTGTTTTGCCAAAAGCACCGCTGCACAGGGTTTGGAGTCTTTTAAGACTGTATGGTAGGAAATAAGAATAAACCATCTGGGGAAATTTGTTTTATACCCCAACCCTGGTTCTCACCTGCCCCTTGGAATTCCCCATATGAGAGCTATTCTTAAGTCAGGTCATTAAGAAATGTTGCCTATAATATAGTAACCTTTGCAAATGTTTTGGTGGATCATTTCAAGTGCATTTCAAGGGGAGAGTTCTTTGAAGTGTCATGAATGTAGTATAATCTTGGTATTCCAGGAAAGAAGCTCCTCTCCTCAAGGACTTGATCAGCCTGACCTGGAAGGGCTTAATTTTAATGTTACCTCCAAGTTTACTGGATTGTCTACTGCCATTTGTGTTACATGTAGCTACCTGACTAGCACCCTGGGCATTATTAAAGCTCACTAGAAATGCATCATCTTAGGCCCAATATATATATATATATTCATCAGTAGAATTTTCCTTTTTATTCTGAAAATTGCTCTAAACACTGTGGTCCAATTGGATGGCAGATTTCCTCTCTGAACCCTAGATTACCAATTAGAAGCAATTTCTCCACTTCAGAATGCTGTGACAGCCCATGGATCCAAACAGTCAGAAGTTGCTTATTATCAGCGATGCACTCAGAGAAGCATATCCTTAGTTCATTTTGATTGAACAACTAACATAGGCTGAACTTAAATCAGCCCTGGTGATACAACTTAACCATCCACTCAAGGATCCCTGTTGATGCAGAGAAGACATGGTAAGCGTGAGGAGTATGAGGCTGGTGTCTCGGAGCATACTGCTTTACAGTAAGCATCGTTTCATAAATTTGAGTAGAAGAAGTACTGTCTTGTTACTTACCTTGTTGCTGAGACAAAATACTCAACACCTAAAGGTGAAGGAGGAAAGGTCTGTTGTGGCTCACAGTTTAGCGGTTTCAGTACATAATCACGTGGCTTCAAGGCAAGATGGCATGGTGGAGGGCACTGTGTAAAAGAAACAGTTCATAGCAGGCAGAAGGCAGCAGAAGCAGCAAGCAATAGCAGCAGATTCGGCCCGGGATGCCCTTGGGGTGGGTAGTGCTTATACCCAGGGTAGGCCTTCCGGTCACACCCAGCTCTATGCCAAGATAATTAGTGGACTGATTTAGTAATCACAAATCTTTAATCCCAGCATCACACATTCTGGACACTGCCACCTCCGCAAAGCCACGTCTATGTTCACATGAGGCTTTGGAGGGACATGCAGACACAAGCCATGAGCACTGTACTCTAAAATAATTATTAAACTGGGGAGATGGCTCAGTAGAATAGTGCTTGCCCGGCAAGTACAAGGACATGAGTTCAATCCCCGGTTCTGGAAAAAAAAATAAAATAATTATTAAAGCATAGTATAATAAATACAGAGTCAGACACTTTTATTATCATTATCAAATATTAGGTGATAGGTGTAATTATAATGTGCTGCATTTTTATGTCTGAGAAAGCAGTAGGTGTGTTTTCATGGGAATCACTGCCTTAGATGTTACCATCTAAGCTTGAATTTAGCATTTAATTTAGGGTCTTTGCCCTGAACTATCCCAAGACCTTTTGTCTTTTATTTTGTGCCAAGGTTTCAGTGAATCACTAAATGGTCAGGCTGGGTTTGAAACTATGATCCTCCTGATGATTGAGTATTTTTGAGCTGCACTATAATTGAGGCCAGGGTTGTGTATGTTGCCTGTCATTGACTGAAGTGTTATTTTCTAGTACCTGACTGTAGTTCTCAGATAATCCTACTAGCATAACTAGACAGAACTGTCAGAGTTCCTCCACCAGCTCCATTTCCTGTATTTTCTTTTGACCACCAGGCTCTCTTCATGGCTCTATCCTCCAACCCAGAAGGAATATGTCTCGTTAACAGCCACTCATTTCTGGCTGACAGATTGTCACTTACTTGATCTGACTTCTCCCATCACACAGCAGTTTCTCAGTCTATGTCTCCTGTGAGTTAATTTACTTTCCAGTCCTTGAACAACTTCTGAAGGACTGACACCTCAGCATGATCTTAAAAGTGATCCCAGTCTTTTAGGTGGAACCCTAGTCTCAAATAGCACTTTTCAGGGCTTCTTAAACACACCTGTATCTGTCTATTTGAACACATGCACAGTAGTATTAGGCTTGTCTTCTTCCTAGAATTCAGCTTCAAGCGATAGGTTGTGTTGGTGCCAGCCAGGTAGATAGAGGACACTGTTACACTGATCTTTTCTGAGACAGCTGCTGCCATGGTGAAACCACGAAGTGCCAAAGAGGTGTTGAGTTGTAGTGAAGACAGGGGTCACAGCAGCACATTCATGGGCCGCAAGTGTAGTGGATAGGGCCCACTGCACCAGGCCAGTGGACTGCGGGGAGCAGTTCATGGGGGTGTCAGTGTGCAAGAGAGATAGTGCCGTTGGCTCTTCTGAGGAAGAAAGGCAGGTGCAGGACTTTTCTATGATTGGATCTGTGCCAAGAGAAGTGTAAATATGGCTTGACAGGTCTTCTGTTTCATAAATTTCATTAGAATTGAATTTCCTTTTATTTTCCCAAAAAACAGTGAGCAGACAGAAGAAAATGCATCTGCAACAGCTCCCAGACCATGGCCCACTGAGGGAAGCCATTGATCTCTGCATCTCTGATGAGCCTCTTTTGAAGCCTTGGCATTTCATGGTATATGCAGTTATGATTCTAAAGGTTCAGGAGCAAAGGGATACACTTGGTATGACCTTCAAGGCCCAATCTCAGAGCATGAAGAAAAGAGGGCGTGTGTGTAAGTGCACTGCATTCTCTCCTTTCCTCGAACCTGCCATATTCCTTTGCTAAGACACCACCATATGACCTATCTCCTCCTGATGACTCTCATGGGTCTTATCTTTAAATCCAATAGCTGGGCGAAGTCTTCAGTCTCCGTACCTCACAATGGAAGTGAGCTTTGAGAAAGAACAGTCACCATACTAAAACTATAATCATAGCCAGATCCCAAATAATTTGTCTGAATCCAGGAATCTACTTTTGCATGTAATTTCCAGAGGATTCTGAGGAGGCAAAAGTATAATTTTAAATCAGGTAAATAGAGATCATGAAGCAAAACCCTTCCTCAAGGCTCTAGAATCTCCTAGAGAAAATAAGATTATTATACATGAAACTATTCATCCAAAAGTGAACATATTGGGATCCTGTGAAGAACAAGGCTTAGGACTGGGGATTACTCAGAGCAGCAACCTTAAACTCTAGGCAATGGCCAAGACCAAGGAATTCAGAAGAAAACTTTCTTTCTTTCTTTGTTTTTTAAATTGTGCTGACCAGTATCTGGAGACTTGTATGAACTGAATTTACTTATTTATTTTTATTATGTATTTGGTATAGGGTCTCACCATACAGCTTGGACTTGTAGTGATCCTCCTGTTTTCAGACTTTCCAGTGCTGGGATTACAGGTGTGCACCATCACATGAGGTCTTGGTGGCTGGCTCAGTGTATCTGGTGGCAGGGCCCAGGATCAAACCCTAGTCCCTATGTTTGCCCAAGCAGGCATTTAGTTCACTGAGCTATCTTGACAGCCCTGCTCTGAACTTCTTAGCACAGGTACAAATGTGGTTGGAGGTTCTAACTCAAGTGCCTCAGACCCATGCAGTATGTGGGGTGAAATAAACTAGTGTGAGAAACAGGGGCAGTGCTGTGGGCCAAGGTACGCCTGAATGCTCATAGTCCTGCTAGCGGAGACAGTTAGTTCTTGGGGGGAAACAATGAACTGGAGGCCAAGGTGGCATGTTAAACAAAACATAACTTTGGACTGCTAACTTCCCACTATAGGGTTAGGATTTCTTATCTGAAATGCTAGGCACCGGTAGTAGTCTAGATTTATGAGTTTTAGAATTTTAGACCATCAGCACAAACATAACCAGTGGAGCAACCCTAATCAAAAACTCTAAACCTGAAATGCTCCGAAATCCTTGGAGTTTCTTCCATAGATCAAAGGGATCTTTAGCAGACACCTAGTGGATGTGTTATGATTTATCTCAGTTTTGACATTCTCTACTGAAGATAGGGACAGATCTCGCAAGGTGAGATCTCAGTCTCCTAAGACTGCCTTTCAACTCAGAAACCAATGCTGAGTAGTAGGTTCTTACTTATATGTCTGATTTACCAGCTTTAAACCAAGAGTTCCCATGGCCCCCTTGTTCCACCTCTGTCTGAAAAGGCTTAGTACTTCTGCTTTGAGTGCTGGTGCTAGAGACAGCATATCTATTCCTTACTGTACCTCACTATAACAGTGTTCAAAACATCTGAGCTCTTACTTACAACAGAACTACTGTTTGTTTGGCTGGGGCAATGAATGACTTCTAAGTGTTTAAGTTTTCTAGCTTTGCAAAACTCTAGATGGTTCTGTATTCCTTGTCGTGTAATTTCTGCTTTGTATATTAAAATCTCCAAGTAACTTCACAATATTTATCCAATATTGTAAAGCCTCAAATAAACAACACTGGAAAAATAAACATGTTTAGCTGCATGATCAACCAAAGACAAAGCTCATTGCTACTACCTGAAGCTGTATCAAGTCATGAACATGGTGAAAGAAGACCCTCTTTGTAGGCAAGAACTTAAGGAAAGGATTGCTGGGGCTCAGTCTCCCCTCCACACTGTTGGGTTTGGAAACAGATGAAAGTCACCCTAGAACCACAGAAAAGGAAGAACCCCCAGATAGGCAGAAATGCTTGACACCTCTTGAGGAATGAAGCACTTGGCTGTCCAGCTCACTGTGCACACTTGCTGCTCTGCAGATGGGTCCCAGTTGAGCCAACCTTGCTCTTGGCTATTGGAATATAACCTGGCAGTTCCCAGGTGCAATTTCTCCAAATGCTGCATTTCTGCTGAGCCTGCAGGATGCACTGTGGAATTTCAGGTCAGCATTTCTTTATGCACTCCACTCTTGGGGCTGGAGGTTTCCTTCCTCCTGCTTTCCCTTGAAGGTCCACCTACCTGCAAGACAGACTGCTGGTGAGGACTCCAGGGCTGGCAATGAAGGGCTGGGCTGCTGGAGTGGAAAAGGAGGAGGGCAGGAAGAGTGGGTGCAGGGTAGTGCTAGCTGCCCGTACTGAGGCCAGAGACCACTACGTCAAGAATTGGAATCAGTTTCTATTTCATTCATGTGTTTGCTTGTTGGATGAAATAGCTGATGCTTTTTCCATCTGTGAAATGTAGCCACAAAGGAGAACGAAATTCATGGAGAGGGACAAGGGTCGGAAGCTGTAGGAAGGCAAGCTGCTTTATTTGGGGCATATGAAATGGGGCAAGTTTCCTCCAGTCAAGGAGGTCAGGGACATCTTGGGGGCCTTTTGGATAGCACATCAGAGTGCAAGCAAGGATGAGCTAATTTAATGACCAGGAGAAGGAAAAGGGTGGAAGGAGAGGGGCCAGCCCCTAAGATACTTCTGGTGCAGACAGTAAGGTTCCTGAGTACAGCAGGACTAAAGGGTAGCCAGCCTCTGCTCTCTTGGTTACTGAGAGCTCAGGCTGAGCCTGGCCTTGGCTTGAGCTCTGTCAATCTTCAGCAAAGTCTGTTGGGACCCTCGATTTCTACAGGAAGGAATAGAGTTTTGTTTTTTGTATTATAAAGTTTTCTTTGTTTATTTTAAACTTTTATTTTAAGGAGAAAAAAGAGGGCTGGCCAGATAGCTCAGTGGATTAAAGCACCTGCAAGCAGTCTTAGGTATTGGGGATTCAATTCCTGGGCCTGCCATGCTGGTCCTATCCCTGGGGCACTCTGAGACTGCAATTGAGACTGGGCATGGTGGCACATGCCTGTAATCCCAGTTTTTGGGAGGCTGTAAACAGACAGATCACTATGAGTTCAATCTAGTAGTGAGACCTGAATACCCTGTAGCCCCTTCCCTAAAGTACAAAAAGAAAAAGAGAGAAAAATGAAAATAAAACAAAATTTCATAATGAGGTAATGTGAAAATGACAATGGTTAATACATCGTGTATTATTGTGTTTAAAGTAAATACGTAGAGAACAACATATAGGCATGAAAAATTGTTTTGATAAAATTAACACAAACTTTTCTTTTCATTAAACTAAAAGAAACTAGTAATGCAGATATCTTAACTACCTAGCATATGGACAGTGTTGTGGCTTGTGGCTAATTGTCCCTCCCAAAGCCTCATGCAGTCATGGGATGGGTTCTAGAGTTTGTGATTAATTCATGATCCAGTTCTTGATTATGGGTGTGAGACTGCACCCACCCTGGGGCGGATAGCCTGAACATGATACATGGAGGGAGAGAGGCTTGCTAGGTGCCACAGCCACTGCTCCTCCCTTTGCTCTTTGCCGCCTTCCTCCACCATGAGCTGCTGCCCTCTGTGACGTGCCACTCTGCCTTGGAACCAGTGAAGTACAGACTGAAACCTCCATGACCTGTGAGTTGTATAAGCCTTTCCTTCCTTAATTTGGGGTGTTGGGTATTTTGTCCCAGCAATAAGAGAAAAGTAACTGAGACAGATAGATTTTAAGAGATGAAGTAATTTATTCATAGCCACACAACTTGTGAATGACTTAAAGATTTAAATTCAGGATTTTCTGGTCCCAAATATATCATAATATGTAGAGACACCCACACTCCTGGACGCTTCCAGTTTTAGAATAAAGAATAATGTGAGAAGACCCATTAGCTACAGAATGAATAGGAAATGGAGAGAGCAGAAATGAGAAAAACTTGATAGCAAACCCACAAATGACTAGGTGATGGATGACTGTGGTACACAGATGGAACGGAAGGACATTCTGCCACACCGCTACGTGAGTGAACCTTAGAACATCATGGATCATGAAATAACTCAACCACAAGAAAGGAAAATGCTATGATTCCAGTTGTATGAGGAACTTGCCGCAGTCAACACACAGGTCAGGTGGATACTGAGGTCTTTGCAACATCTTGTAAGCCATGTCTATGTAGAAATGGTACCAGATGTTCTTTGTGAGAGATTAATTCATGCTAATCTCAATACCCGTGAGTTTCAGCAGGGTTAAGCAGTCTCCCACATCTGCAGGTACTGGCTTGGAATCTGAGTAGATCTGATTGCGCAGCCATGCTTTAAAGCACCAACCTCTCCAGCTTCCCACCTTGCCCAGAGCAGAAGATCAGATATTAAAGTTGGCCTTGCATCTCCAAGGAATAAAGATAGATCACGTCATCGGGTCCATGACCAAGTCTAGAGTCAGCCAGAGTTAACTTTCGATCTTTCACCACCAAGAGCATCTCTCCCCCGACGTCACCACATGCACACCACTGCATCGTCTATACTCCAGCACCTGGCAAACTTTGTCCCTTCGGTGTCCTGTGGCTCTAGGTTTCTCTATGCCATGCTTCACCAGAGCAACTAGCTTTGGGTCTAGGCAGTAAGGATATTTTTGTAAAACAGTCACAGGTGCTCAGAGTGAACCTCAGGCCTCTGAACCTCCATGCCTGCTTTGTTTTTTCTTCTTGGAATAATGGATCAATTTTAACAGAAAAACAAATATAACAATGAAACAAGGGAATTGAACCATTGGTTTAATAGGAGAAGTTTAAGTCAGAAAAGTGCAGGGGAGAGGGCACCAGAGCCCACGTGTCACCCCTGCTTGAAACCTCAGCGCAGCCTCTGATGAATCTGTCTGTGCACATAACCCCACACTTGATTTCACTGTAGGATTTTATGAAGCAAATCAACACATAAGCTTAAAAACTATTGATTTAATTTAATCATTAATTCAGCTATTAATTTTTGTTCAGTACTATACCTGTTTTGTGCTAGGCATTCTTTTTGATAGTAGAAAAGGATTTTTTTTTTTTTTTTTTTTTTGGTATTTTACAGAAGAGTCTACAGGGTGTTCAGGGTCTCACTACTAGATCGGACTTGGAGTGATCTGCCTGTTAACAGCCTCCCAAGATCTGGGATTACAGGTATGTGCCACCAAACCCAGTCTCAATTGCTGCCTCAGCATGCCCGGGGTGGGGCCGGCACAGCCCAGGGATTGAATTCTGGGTGACTGGGCCTGCTTGTAGGTGATTTAATCCACCTGAGCTATTTGGCTGGCCCTTCCCAGAAGAGGAATTGTGAAAGGCAGGAAAAGTCATTTTTCTCATGGTAGTTTTATTCCAGAGGAGAGAGAAGGGGCTTTAACTAATAGATCAATATAGAAATAAATGAAAACATTATAGAAATAAGTGTTAGAGAAAGAGTTGCACCCAGTGATATGTCTGGCCTGGTGTAACTAAATGGCTGTCTCCAAAACAACACAAGTAGAGACCCTTAGCCAGTTTGATGCTCTGTGGTTTCAAATGACTTCTGTTTTACTGCATTGTAATTGTTCCATTTTGTTATTAGTCATTGTTAATCTCTCACTCTGCCTTAATTCATAAATGATGCTTTACTGCAGGTATGTGTGGACAGGAAGAAATTTAGTCTACACAGGGTTGGCTGTTAGCCGTGGAGGTAGGCATCCACTCAGAGAGACACAATATTCAGTTTCTAATCCATGGAAATTGAACATTATTTTCTTTGGCAAAAGCCATGTTATTAAGATGGAGAGGAGATGTGCATTCTGAGCAATCTATGAGAGTGCTAATGCCATCATATAAATTCTTTTAAGACAATGGAGTGGTTCTGGACCCACGAAGAGACAACAGTATAAGGACAGAGGTGAAGAGTGCAGTGAAGCAGCCTTCAGCAGGAGAATGGCAGGCGCCCTAGAGGCCTGAGCAGGCTTGGGAGGGTTTGCTCCTGAGCACTCAGTGGAAGCATGGCTCCTGACACTGTGTCTGACCTCTGGCCCTGGAACCATAAGGGAGTAAACTTGTGTTGCTTGAAGTCACTGCGTTAGTGGTGATTTGCTACAGCTGAAAGGTAGGAAAGCCTTCTCAGCCAAAGCCATGCTGGGGCTGTGGTGGGTGGGGAGCACAAGCAAGCATCCCTGTGAAAATGCAGGAGAGAAGGCTGAGGGAGAGGGGCAGGTGGTGTAAAGGTCCTAAGGCGAAAGGAAGCTAGCCCCTCCTGGGCTCAGTAGGAGGTTCTGCAGGTGTGAATGAAGGCTGCTAGCTGTGCACTGCATGAGGAGCATTCTCTTGATGCACTGATTCTGGACTGAGAAGGGCAGGAACTCCAACAGGGGAGCCAGGCAGGAATGTACTACAGAATCCACATGAAGTACTCCTGCTGGGAGCTACAGCAGAAGCTGAAGAGGCAGGGGAGAGGAGGCCACAGAGTAAAGCAGCATGGAAATCATTTCTAGATGAAATGTGGTGGGGAGGGAAAGCTGAGATTTGTTTTGCACAGCTGGAAAGATAATGGTGCTGTGTGCTGAAATGGGTGAGGAGTGAATTTGGAAGGAAAACTAGGGACCCTCCTAGTTTGCTTACCTAGTGCTTGTGCTAGAAGTGCTTTGGATTAGGAAATATTTTTATGTATATAGTATCTTAGGGGTAGGAGCCAAATTATACACTGTTTTGAAATAATTCTCTGCATTAGCAGTGCTTCACAGTATGAGCCATATTAAAACTCCAAAAGTTTTAGATTTTGGAGCTATGTGGGTTTTAGGTTTCCTGATTAGAGCTACCCAAATTGTATCAAGTTTGCAATGCTTATGGACTTTCGAAGCTCAGATTAAGAGATAAATTTGGATTTAGGGCTGTAGACTTAAGAGCCATTCCTATACTGCTGTTTAAAATGTGACTCAGAAATATCGCTGCAGAGAGAGGGAGAGAAGAACAGAAGCCCAGCATAGGATCCTTGGGTACCAATACTGAGAGAGTAGGGTGAGGAAGAGAAGCCAAAAGGGAATCTGAGACCCTGGGGGACACAGGAAAGAATACAAGGAGAATGGGCGGTCTCAGAGCTCAAGCATCTGGCACATGGCATCATCAATCATATCAACATTTATATTTCCTGTTGGGTAATTTATGTGTGTTTTTATTGGGGAGTTCATGTCTTAGTGTCAGGATAGAAAGTGTCTTCTCAGCTGCCACCTCATCTGGTGGTAGTGGAACCCTAGAGTCCCTAGAAAAGATCCCTGGGGCTCGCCTGGGCTTGGGAGAAGAGCCCACTCGCATCTGTGTGGGGTACTCATGTGAAGAGTTGGACAGGAGTTCATTTTACCATCTTGCCTAAACTAAAGGCAGTTACGGTGATGCAAGGTGTTTCTGTAGAATTCAGTGAACTAAAGAATGGTCAGAGGAGCCCAACAAATCATATTCCATAAGTTAGACCCACCACATCAGTGCACCCAAGGTGCACTGAACAGGCCACGGCTACATGGAGACACACAGGTCTGTCTCTAGACATACAGAGACAAGAAGTGAAGGCAGTGTGGAGATAGCTCAGCTGCATAAATGCTTGCCTGGAAAGCACAAGGTCCTGAGTTTGATCCCTATTTGAGAGAGAGAGAGAGAGAGAGAGAGAGAGAGAGAGAGAGAGAGAGAGAATGCAAATGCAGGGGTTTTGGAGTGTGACATCTGGATTCAACTCTCAACTCTGCCTTTTCCAAGGATAAGTAGAGTTCAAAAGTTATCTTTTGTCTCATTCCTTACCCACTGAGGAGTTTTAATGCAACACCTGGTTATTCCAACTTAGTAAGGCTGACTCCGAGGAGATAAGGAAGATCTGTGTCATGAGTGCTCAGAGTGACAACTGTGACCTAGTTTTCTACAACATAGTGAGAGATCTCCACCTTGAAGACCATTCCCCTATAATAATTGAGTGACAACAGAATACCCATCTCTGATAGGACTAAACCAAAAAAGGGGATACAAAGGAAGGACCATTCTGTGTTTGTATAAAAAGTACACTTAGGATAAATATGCAGCTACATTCACATAATTCTATGAGAAGAAAGATTTGCACTAATAGTGTTTGGACAGGATACCCTGTCTGCTTGTTGTACTATGGATAACCACTAGGAAGATCACAGTGTAAAAATATTAATTATTGAAACTGTACTATAATTCAGCTTTTAAAAAAAGATAGGTATACAGCTACATTCTCTTAATTCAATGAATAGAGGCATCTGCTCTAATAGTGTTTGTAAATAGAACATGTCTTCACCTTGTACAACAAATAATCACTAAGAAAACAAAATGCAATGTATTAATTATTGAATCTGTTCTACTAATTTGATCCAAAACTGTCTCATTGCTACTTGTTCTTTGATAAAATTATGGGAAAAAAGACCATACTCCCCCTTCTAGTGTCTTACACTAGAAGGCAGGTTCTAGAAGCTAGGCTCTAAGTGAATGACTCTACAGGCTCAGATCAAACTGTCTCTATGATGCTGTGACATACTGTTCCATTGGCTTCTGGTAGACCGCGAGCTGTCCTTGTTAAATGCGTGAGAACCATAACCACTGAGAGTGTGCAGCTGCAGTCCTTCCACGCTCCCAGCTTTCAGGGAAGTGTTATGACGACAGCACCCCTGCGTTGCTGCCACCCAGACATTGACTCAGTGCTACGTAGGTCAGAGGAATGCGTAGGCAGGTTTTGAGCATGAAGCTAAAAGGAGGGACAGTACACTCTTCTACACAAGCAAGCGGGTCAGTCTCTTGGAGAGAAACAACCTAGGCAGCTGGAGGATGGGGCTTAAAAGAAGGAGAAGTGAGAGACACTGTCATTCTGGGCTGAGCTATTTGGAGGTAGCAGAGAAAGGTGAGCAGACTTAATGTGTGGAAAGGGCTGTCAGGGGCAAGGGAGAATCCATGAAGCTGTTTAAGGAGATGCTTGCCAGGTTGTGCGGCTTAAATCCTCCTTGCTGTCACTTGGAGGAGCCTTTGTAAAGTGCGTGCTCTGCTGTTGATGACTTTTTGCTATCTCTCTTTCTCTCCCTCTCTCCCCCTCTCTCTTCCTCTCCCTCCCTCCCTCCCTCCCTCTCTCTCTCTCTCTCTCTGTCTCTCTCTCTCTCTCTCTCTCTCTCTCTCTCTCTCTCTCTCTCTCTCTCTCTCTCTCTCTCTCTCTCTCTCTCTCTCTCTCTCTCTCTCTCTCTCTCT